>JAWQFL010000012.1:822017-854393 GCA_033442365.1 Creolimax fragrantissima
ACATCGAATATATATATGTTTGGTATGTGCAAGTTTTCTTGTCGAAGACCAGGCGGATGCACTTTTAACGAGTATGATTAGTTGTTTTTTTTCAACAGCGCTGTCTTTCTTTTACATTTCAATTATTACACAAGTTTCCCCCGTTACGGCACATTTACATTTATATATTCGTGTATTTACAATTTCATGCATGTAGATGGAAGTTACATACATTCACATTGCGTGAGTCTATTACATATCATAGGGGGAACTTTGCTTATACGAATGCCAACTATCCAGCGGTGAAGAGACATCCTTTCATTTACAGTGGGTACCAGTAGAGCCTGAGTGCTTTGGGGACGATATTGGCGAAGACCCTCTTTCAAACAGTACAAGCATATGGCAAAGTGTGCAACAACACAATGCTCATGCATATGCGCTCGACATGGACATACTTGAACTGCAAAGCATCTGCAAGAATGTACCTACAATTGGATTCTCTAATATTGTGTTACAGGTGTGCCTATAGTTGTATGAGTACGTGTCACCCCCATCTATATATATTTAAACTTCAACCGGCGGGCTAGATCTAGCCCGCTAGACCGTGTTAGTAAAAGATGAATGTGTCAGTATATTTGCACTGGGAAGGTGAACAAAAGTTTTTCCATTGATGCGTAGCCATAATATTATTTGATATAGTTGCTCGGTGGAGTGACGCTTCCCCCGCTATACTTCCATGGTGGATATCAAGACATGAAACGTTTTTTTGAGGTGCTGGGTGACCACGTTGATCTCACCAGGTATGATATAGGCGTATCAGAAAATATGCTTAAACACTTACACGATGACCATATGTCATATGCATACATATGACAAGTAGACGAATAATCTACAGCTGTCTATGCTGGCCTCACATGCTATGAATATATATTAGTATACACACACGCGCGCGCGCGCCACGCACACACACATACACACACACACAGAGAGAGAGGGTGACGTTTACCGCACGTTTGTATGACGTAGCATAATGTCAAAATATCTGTGACGAAGCAGTCATTTTACACACAATACGACTATGCAACATTATATCAATATTAGTTTAATTAAGCTATTATTTTACCTTTCAATGTTTATTGATTTCGTTCATACGCAATACCCATTTGTTTGTTTCAAGTTTGTTTCACTAAGCTCGGGCTAAACTTTACACTCCATTGTTTGTACATACATAGAGACGTCAGCAATGCACATCTGTACGTTCTTCCTCGTGGGATACATCTAGGTCACCACCACGGTCCACCTGTATTTGGGAATATGTACTCAATGCGTAATCATGCATTGAACGTGCTGGACAAAATATCACAAGTAATTAATTGACTGAACGTATCGCGCATGTACATGTGATACGTACCTTCTGTAAACAATTGCATGCTTTGGCGGAGGTTTTGTGCTCATTTGTAGTAGAATAGTTTCATTTCTTCAAACTTGAAAACTTTTACTTCATATAACCATGTTTAGATAACTGCATTGGTATCGGTCTTCTGCTTTCATAATATTTCAGTTGCTAATGCGTTAGTCACCAAGTGGGAGATTCAGTAGGTTAAAAGTAGTGACCGCAATTTGTGTGTTATTGTATCAGGCCTCCCAGTATGCCAAGGATACAGTCATGACCTCACGCGCAGAGGCCATTGCCAAACAGGAGCCGAAAAACTTATCAGCGGACGACTTTGGGGATGACTTTGAATTGGTTTCGGTATGTATTGGCACACTTTTGTTCTTCACACACAGGTAGATGTATAAAATTGTGGTTTTAGACAACTTCTATTTGTCAAGATGTGATAATTTATGGTCAAGTTTTGGATAGGCATGTATTATGTTTACATTAATGCTATGCTTCAGTTCTACGTCATAATCATATGTATATCAATGAAGACGTTCATTGTTCACCATGGAATCAAAAAAGATAAAGTTAGGAACTCTATTTGGATTTGTTTATGGGACATGGTTTAGGGTTATTCAATGTGCACTAGACGCGAGCCAGTTGTTTTTGTATTATTACACACGCCACATGCGCATATTATGATGAAGGGGTTCACAAAATTGAACCCAATTATTACTACTATTCGTCTATACTCTTTGCGTACATGTATCGTATACGTCACGCTATATATGCAAGACCTCTCAGATACTGATTTTTGTGCACTTATTTAAACTTCCATAGAATGGTGACGATGGTGTTTCCTCTAAGCCGTTAAAATGTATGTCAGTAAGCCACATCAAGAGCGCTGTTACGTGTTCTTGCACAATTTACCCACGAGGGAAGGAAACTGTTCTCATGCACAGAACCGCCGCACCCCCCTCCCCCGCATACTTGCACATGCGCATGCACAAGTGTGCACATATACTCAAATACGCAACTTCACGTTTACATATATATGCCTGTGGATCCGCATACATTCAGCATATGCAGCTCCCCCAACCA
The DNA here is from genome assembly GCA_033442365.1 of Creolimax fragrantissima. NCBI lineage: Eukaryota > Ichthyosporea > Ichthyophonida > Creolimax > Creolimax fragrantissima. Next base: position 824,479 of record JAWQFL010000012.1, read on the forward strand.
TCCGAGTCGAAGAGCGCATCCCTATCACGATGGATATATGGACGTCGTTCCAAACTGAAGAGGGAAAAATAGCTGACCCGGTTACAATGCGAGCGCTTATTTTCGCAAACGTATGTATATGTATGTTTGCGCCAACACATACATACACAGAGTATTCACAAATATGTATATGTGTATGTAAAGGATTTCACCCACATCTGCATTCAACCCCTTGTCCACAAACATAGCCAGTTGAATACTTTTCCCACAGCAACCAATGCTTTAACATTCATACCACATGCAGGGAGTCGCCCCCGAAGCCAGGAATGTAATATGGAAATATCTACTGGACTACTACCCATGGGACTGTAGTGAACACGAATGTGTTGCAGTACGCAAACAAAAGGAGTAAGTATTTGTTTTTTGGGAAAGGGAGGGGGAGGGGGTTGACCACTGGTACACGCATTTAATATATATGTAGAAAATATGAACAGAGACACCATGTAGATAAGCACTCACGAATTTACATACACACAAACAGACAACAAAGGCACGTTACGAGAACGCGACGAAAGCAATTGTTATATTGAGTTGTTCCATTCAAGTTTGATACTTACCTTCATACACTCATACAAGCATATACACAAACAGAAATACGCACGAGCGAACATAACGAAGGCACCCATGGCTACTACATATACTCACTGTACATTCAAACACCCACCCTCACTTTCACCCTCACCCACATACACATACACATATGGCTATTTACAATATATTCAGAACTAATAAGAGCTTGTTATGCGTTTGTTTGCATATTTAATTTCTTGAAAGGGAGGAATATTATATTTACAAACGTCAATGGATGAGTATCACAGATGCACAGGCAAATCGATTCCGAAAATACAGAGACCGAACACATCGAATTGGTAAGGTTTAGTAAATGTTGTGTCTATCTTCAGCCATAGAGTACTGTGAAAATGTCTTGCTTCATTGAACTTTAAGGTGACGATTTTTTCTCTATTATGCGTGTTGGATGTGTGTTCGCACGTGTGGGTTGGTATTGGGTGGGTGGGAATAGTGTAGGTGTAGGTGTAGGTGTAGACGCGAGGTTGTACAAGTATGTGCGTGTGTGCAGGTGGAGTGCGTTGGGCTAAGAGTCACCTACCTACCTACCTACCTATCTACATACATACATACATACATACATACATACATACATACATACATACATATACACATGCATGCATGCATACGTACACTACACCGTACACACACGTATAACCGCAGAAAAAGATGTTAGCAGAACCGATAGACAGCGCCCAATGTATCGGGACGCTGATGGAGTGGGGTTGCGATTGATGCGAGATATCTTGGTCACGTACGGGTTTTATAACTTTGATCTTGGTAAATAACAAGTTGTGTATTATGATAGTGACCCATTGCACTTGTATGACATGAACGTACTCGTATAGTCTGCTGTATGCAGCCACTTGTGGACGCATGTTTGTATGTATGGAGATACATGTTTGGATCCTGGAAAGCTCCAAGAATTGACTGTTGCAACATTCCCTGTCGTGTGTAAATGATTTTCCAACTAATATGTACATATATGCGTAGTGGAGTGTGAACATTGACATTTTGGTAGGCGAATATGTATACCTCTAATCCATGAACCCTCAATACATCTTTTGTTTAATATCTTGACTTTTACACAACGACTTCGGCTAATATTTGTTCCCATAATGTATGTGCATGTAAACTGTCGCATGTGTGCTGGACAGCTTACGTCCAAGGTATGAGTGATATACTAGGGCCTATTCTTGAAGTGATGGATGATGAAGTAGACGCCTTCTGGTGCTTTGCTGGCATTATGGATCGAGTAGAACAGAACTTCCAAAAGGTAGAGCATGCATGAATGCAACATCCAGACAAAACATGCACTCACGAGTACTACAACACATACATACATACATGTCTTCACACGCATGCACGCACGCGTAGGATCAAAATGGGGTACATATCATTTTAGGGCACCTACGTCGTTTGTTGGAGCACGTCGATCCAGAATTAATGCAACATTTCACTTCGCATGGATGTGAGAACTTGTTTTTCTGCTTCCGTTGGATTATTATTGATATGAAGCGCGAGTTTGACTTTGAGAGCATACAGAAACTTTGGGAGGTATTGTGATCTACTATACTGTACATCCTATATGTTTGTCACATTGGTAACCATAATGCTTTATAGAAAGATTCAGTGTACGACTAGTTGTTTTTCCTTCATCCCGATTACTGGCTACGTGCAACGGCATTATTATACATAACTGTAGGAGACAAGACTACATAAACATTTGTGCATGTATCTCATACAATATACTTGTCACACAATATTGTTTTCTTAAATGTGTTATGTGTTACGGCGTTTTATACTATTGTATGTATAATGGTCATTCGCACATCCACGTAACGCAGAAGTAGCATATGTATTCCCATATACATACACATACATGGAATAGTTGATTTGTACTTTTGAATTGTTTCTTTATTTGGTAGGTAAATTGGACAAAGCACGAATCACATAAATTTTGCCTGTTTGTATATTGCGCCATCTTAATTGAACATCGAGTGGAAATTCTAAGTTCTGCAACCGGCTTCGATGGAATATTAAAAGTATGTTTGTTAATCATGTCTTTAACTGAAATACTGACTTTACACAGTCGGCTATGTGCACATCGAATATATATATGTTTGGTATGTGCAAGTTTTCTTGTCGAAGACCAGGCGGATGCACTTTTAACGAGTATGATTAGTTGTTTTTTTTCATATTTTCATGTCAGCCATCGTCAATACACATTGAGAGTGTTTATGTTTGCGATGCACTTTACGCATATGAAACACTTCTTTTTTCAAGTTCTCATCCCTTCGCGTATATACACACAGGGCGAGAGGCATACTCATACAGTCACCGCTATCAATTTACTAACCATACTCACCAAATCACTCAACCCCTCATACAAACCTACATCTAAAATTCACTCGATCACACATGTAACACTCACCGTCACTAAGACTCACCCACTCTCTATACGTAGATAGTGATAAACGTAGTACACATAGCAGAAGCGGGACTCTGAGTCACTCACCTTTTACTTTTTCGTACCCTTGCGGTCATTTCCATTTTAGTTTATCAACGATCTTGCACTAACAGTGGATGTCGAGAAGATATTGGCTAGGGCCACAGTGCTATGCAAAGATATAAAGCATTCGGCTGCTGGAGGTGAGAAAGTCAAAATCATTGTGACATATGTAGTATGCTTGCTTATGTGTATGTATAAACTATCGTCATCAAACTGCATAGTCTACATCATATGCATAGGTACTGTAACTATAACCCAGAACGAATTTGTATATGCTTATATCGGTGTTGCTTGTGCATTTATTGTATGTTACCTCAGTGGTGTCCGCTATAACGAATTGGATATGTGTTTGTTGGTGATGCTGACGTTCCCATATTCGTTTACACCTGTAAATAAGTATTCAGTGTGTGTGAGAGAGGGTCGCAAAATGCAAATTCATTGTCACTTTGACGTTTACTATATATGTGTTCATCTATGGTTTCCAGAAGATATCTGCGATTTGTATGAAGTGCCACCAAGGAAGACAAGTGGCGAGTTCATTCGAAAACACCCTACAGAGCTGCCATCGAAACAGTAAATTCCAGTACTGACTAGTCCATATAAGTGTAAATAAAGCCATAGTATCACCTATCTTCTACAGTTACTGTTTTCTTTATGCTCTATTGGCCATTGTGCGTTTAATTAATAGTGCCCGTTTATATGGACACACAATATATGTACCCATCTTTGTTTAATGTTTAATGCCGAAGGAAAGGCAACACAAACATGTGGAGTGAGACACTTCACATCCACCCACCAATGTGCTGCGCATCCGACTTTGATGTAAATGGTGTTTAGAACACACAAAGTATCAACGCAGATGAACATGTGAATCAGCAATGTGCCCTGTGCCTGCTGAAATGGTGTGAGAGACACAAGATCTACAGCAATAACACTGCAGCATAACATGCGCATTGATAAGGGCGTTATATACATTTGTGTATATGTTTGTTCATTAATTACACTGGGGCTGAGAATTGATACACAAACATGCATATATTTATCTATACCAACACACTGAAGGTATATTACTAAAGTATGTTCGCACTCTATTCATTTTCTCCAGTAATCCAACCGAGCCCCAAATACACACTGAAACGCAACCACACAGTGTCGATCAAAGGTAAGATTTGTATTGCTACGATAGTATAGTGCCTTTTGAGCAAATTCAGTTACAACCATGATATGGCTTGACTCTTCTCTACCCTTTCCTGCCTCACTCACTTATTCCATGCTAGTATTCCTTCAGTGCTCATTCAGTGAGGACCATAACGGTCGCAAACATTCATGAATGTAAATGGAACGAATGAATGAATGTAAAGTTTTAGTCACCTCTTGATGTTCTATATTTCTTCGAAAACAGAGAGTAGGATGGAATTGTCGTAGGGAGAATATATATGAATGTCTACAAGGAGGGAGCAGAACAGTGAGTGCATAAGGGACAAACCGTATAGCATACACAACACATGCTTGTTGTGCTGGTTGTTGGGGGACATTAACGCCCATGGTTACGAAGTAGAATGCCTATTGGTCGATAATCCAACGACATTTTGGAACTTTGAAAGTTCCAAAATCGTTCTTCAAATTCAAAAGTCTAGCGAAAACAAAATGGCCAGCGACGAGACGTTGATCGAATTTTGGCTCGCTACCCCCGCCCCCTTTTTGAGTATTTTTTGGGTGATGTTTTCCCAATTAGCAAACACAAAAAGTGAGGAGTTGCGATTTTTGGAATTTGTTATATCTCACTGCACGGGCTAGTTTTTGGTTTTAAAAGTATTAAAAAACCAAGTTTTAGTAGTGGGGATAATTTTGGGTGGGATCCGGCGGGTGGTTGTCGGTTGTTGGAAACTACTGGTTATCAGATCCACAACCATAAAGGAAACCCCCAATGAGATGCGACAAACACTACGTATGATAACTAACAAATGTATGTAACGACGCTACACATCTCCTCTCATTATCATACATACATGCTAGTACCTCATAGACTCTCAAGGCATTCGGTTCTTTCAAAAAAACTCCTCTGTAATATACACACGTCCGATAACCCTGGCTAGCCCTGTCTCACGTCCCACATTTCATCTCAAAATATACTATAGGTCTGTCAACTTCTATCAGCAAACGTGGGGAAGTAAGCCGCACTATTTTTTCATGTTCATCTAGAGCGAAGGTGCATAAAATTCAGTTTTCAAACGAACTTAGCGACCTGTCCATCTATTTATAGCAGAAATTGTGTAGTCGGAAGTGGCACTATTTTTATTTTGCCCATAGTTAATATTACGGCCTACACTAGTAAAGTGTGTGAAGTCCAACTCTCAAGGAACATATCGATATCTATCTCGCCACCAAAAACCTACCCGAGCATTTCAGTAGAGCCAATCCATGTCATGACTGACTCTGAAGCTCTCACCCCTTCGCAAGTGCGTATGCTGCAAGTCGAGCAGCAGCTCATTCAAGCCCAATTCGTTCAGCAGAAGAGACAGCTGGAAGATGCCGAACAGCATAAACATATTGTAAATGAGATGGGACCCATTCCTGAGAATACAGGTTTGCATGGTACTTCTATCAGGAATAGCTCAGAAAATGATTTAAATTATCAGCAACCGACTACTTCATCCTCGAAGAATGGAAAACAAAAGAAATCTCATCCAAATCTGCAGACTCATGATGATATTCAACTTGGAAGACGTGAGCATGCAGGTATATTCAGGAAATCTGGAAGCCACGTTAATCTACGACGAGGTTCATGTGATGATCCAATTGCATTTCTATCCCCCAACAGCACTGGTAAACAGAATCGTACAAGTGTGGAACATGGTAACCAATACATGGACAAAAGCAAAACTTGTTTTCATGATCCCCGATATTGTGCAAGCCAAACGTCTGAGAGTGGTCACTTGTATGTAGATCCTTGCAGCAGAGCAATACTGACGCCTTCAGGGAGTGCTCATATGTCTACCCCGCGGTCCAACGCTACCCTTGGACCAGAAGAGAGCGTGCATTTGTTCAGCGATCCTCGAAGCTGTCCAAATCGACCTCCAGCGGACCATGCCCATCCTTATACAAACTCACACAACACAACAAACTTCAGACCTGGGGAAAGTGTTCACCTTTGCAATGATCCACGTAGAAAAGTAGATGTGTTCCCCTACTCGTGCCAACAATGTGTCAACCACGAAGGCGTTATTCCACCTGACGTCCAAGGCAGGGAAAACGGCTACAGTTCTATCTATGGAATTCCCCATAAAAACGCCGACTCCACTGCTAAAAAGCCCACGTATGTATACACTATGTACGAAGTACACTCACGTACCCATATTACTTTGATGTTCGATGTCTACAATATGTTAACGGCCCAGTGCTACACCAATTTATGGCTTTGTTTGTAAGCAGACACAATCCTCTTTCCTCACGAACACGGAAAGCATACTGGGGTCTAGTCATCGCCGGATTGCTGTTCTGGTTGATTGGCCTTGTTGGCGTCAGTGGATCCACGTCCATGACGTCCAGCTTAACCGGTGGCTATAACGTATTAAGCAGAAATCATCTCCGAATGTCTTGGTTTAGGTATTCACTCTAGAACCAGTTGCCAGTCCGAGTCGTTGGTATTAACAGCCTCGTATAACAAATTCTTTGATCTCATTTACCCCTCTACGTACATTTCTCTGTTGCAGTTTCTGGTTATTTGCATTTCTTCTTGCAGTGACGGCCCTCGTCGTCTTCCTGCGGTCTATGTACGCGAGCCGTGCCTTCTTGCTCCTACTTTGGACCATATGCACCATGACACTTGTCTTGGCAGCCGATTATGCGTTAGCCCTGAACGATCAACTCGGCTTTGTGCCCGTGAATGAAACGGATTTAATCAAAACAAACGATTCCAGCTACCTCTTCGAGATCAGTAACTATATTGTTGTTACCTACATTGGTGCTATCCTTATGGCCGTTCTAAGGTACTTGTATTTATGTTTTTTACCATATACGGTAAAGCTAGAACCTCCTTGCAATAACACAACCCCTAAGACTATATTTACAATCGTTGTTCTTCTACTCTTCTTGTATTTCCGACATAATTCTGTTAATGTTTATACGTTTAATTGTACTCCTATATTCTTGGAAATACTATGTATCGATCTGAAATTAACTTTCGTTTGTTCTTTTTATCAACCTGACAGTTTGCTCATTTTGTTCATCATGAGCTCCTACGACAAGATGAAGTTTCTACGATAAAACAAATTAATATGTTCCTTTGTATTGTACCATAATAAGTCTAATCTAATGATTGTATCGTAAGTGCCTGTATCTATTTATTGCACATCCTTGTTCTTTTGAGATGACATTTATAAGTCCCTCTCTCGAGTACAGAGTGTGGTATATATTGAAAGCAGATTTGAAGTGTATGGTTTATGATAGGAATAGGTACGTATCCTCTATGTAATTAAAGAGTTTAAACTGCCGAAGGTTATCCTAAAAAATAGTTTTTTTTTGCCAACGTGTATGCATCAATTGAGTAAACTATGAATGGTTTGCTGAACTATTAGCCGTCTTCGATATAACCCAGTCGAAAGCAGTTGTAATGCGACTAAAGACTTGCAAGTCGAAATTAGGAAGGAGAATCACACAATTTCAGACTGTTCGAGCAACGCAGGAAACTCAAGTCAGGGGATGTTAGCCATCTATTGACACACAAGTCCAAGTCTGTGGTTGAAGTTAACTCACATGTATTTTCACAATATAGTAAGTACATCATTGAAAGTCGGGGATAGTTTAGAATGATTGAAGTCTAATATAAGGTCATATGCACCTCACACTGAATTGATAGTTGCGAGTACTAGAAATATACCACCAATTCAATATTCAAGGTCTTATTTTATGATGGACAGTTTGAATTTTTCAAATGCTATCCTCTCAAAATACATGGTCAGGTCTACGGTTAGATATGTTTTACTTGAAGAATTCTTTGATTCATTATGGGCAATGAATACTTGGTACCTACTCTCGTCTATTTTGTTGTATGAGTATTTATGCAGAAATTGTTGTAAAATAGTGAGCGTGAATAATGTGTATGCTGGAAGCATCTATATAAAATACATCACCGTGAGGTTACAGGTTAGTCGTATATTTTATCATACCCTCAAACTCGTTTAAACTGAACCCTACTTCACTTTAATGGCGTTTAGGACCCTAAATGCTAACGAAACTGTAAAGTAGTGGTATTTTTGAGTACTCTGTGATTTACCCACGATGTATGACGAAAGCATACTTATCAATTCTGAAACATTACCTCTCCCGTCTATACGCAAGACCATGCCATTTTGGTCTTGCCCTTGCTAATAGTATACTGTGGTTGTAGACACTGATACTTGTACATTATAGATATAACTTTGGTATGTGCCTTCAACGGTAGCATACTTTTTATTGCATGGTACAACCTACAGTAGGGAGCATTAGATGAGAAAACTGACATGTGTTAAGTTGGCTGAATAACTAAAACTGGACATTAATCCGTATTATGTGCAATACCATTTTGTCATATGCGATCGCTCCTCCAACAATCTTTAACTGGAGAACATAAATGTTGAGTTTGTCCAAACCGGACAGACAAATATGTTGAGTTTGTCCAAACCGGACAATAGTTCATAAGAAAACGAGAAATAGAAGTTGCCCCCGAATTGCTCTGTAAGGACATATTGTCATTGTGTCTAGAATCTTGAGTGGTACAAGTATTTTTTTTGGTGTAATCCTGTCCTCTGGTCTGTTTCCTGTATCTGTTTCGGCAAGTGCTTGTGTACCACAACGTCCCCCACACCTGTATATATATATATATATATATATTATGTCGTCTTGTTTAAGATGCTATGCAATTATAAATTGCATGTGTGTTCTGTAAGTCGATACCTGGCCTTCGTTGTGGTTGATAAACAGATTATTGAGATTAAACAACAAGATATGACGTGTTGGTTGTCCCTCTGCTGGCGAATTAAATACACCATGTATTGATGTAAAACTCAAGGCTATACGTTTTCAAATCAGAGCCTTTCATTGATTTAAAGCTACATGAGAGTATATGTAAACGTACTCTTTTATGTAAAGTGGCTCTATTGTGGGAAGACCTTCAAAACGTAAACCTTCTTGAAAACATGCACCTAATTTTATCTTTTATCCTCGTTTTTGAAACCGTAATACCTGTGATTTCATGTATACCAAGATGAAAACGTACAAAAATAAAGTACGCAAAAGTAAAGGATATGTTTAATATTAATGACGTTTTCTGCAAGCACTATCCCCTCGCCTGAAAAAAGGCGGGAAACGAAGAGAAACGTTTCGTTGAATGTATTTTTAGAAATCTCTGGGCGGGCTGGTTGGTGCCTTGACAGACACGATCAGCGAACGCACCAGCGCATATAACACCACACGCACACTGCCTTGCCACCTGCACACACACACTGTCATCGATGTGAACGTATCTATGTGTATGTATGAATGTATGTATGTACGTACGTATGTATGAACATTCCCTCCTCATACACAATCGTACATCGTAGCGCATTTATACATCATATCGAAAATCTTCCCGTACACTTTCGAATACTTCACAGCAAAGATCAATACCTTACATCACATCCTGCATACGACACAATCACAAATCATCACTTACGCCATCCTATATATTATCACGCACACCGCCCATAAATCATCACACCCACAATAGAATACATCACACCATAAATTATCCACACGCACCACTGACTGCACCATCCCACATCATAGTGTGCATCATCTCAAAACCTGTTTGTTTATTTGTACCCATCAATGCATGCCTCATTTGAATATTTTTCTAGTTTTCAGTACTAAAAGAGTGAAGAAAGAATAACGAATTACATCACACACTCGTATCAATAAAAGTGAACAAGAAGGGCGCCATGGCCAAGCCAGGCACCCCTGTGAAGTTTGACATATTTGTGAAGCCAAAATCGCTTTCACTCACAAGTAGTAGCTCGATAAGTAGTCCACCACTGCGCTTCCCAGACTCTACTCCATCAATCCATCAAAAGTCAAACGGGTCAGAAGAACGCAAACGCCCGACTTCGGTATATCGTGATATCATGTTCGTGTGTATTTATGTTGGCAAGTATGGCTTTGGATTGCTCACATCGTTTATGTAGTGTACTTTGTGCCTGTACTGAATTTCTTTCTTTCTTTCTTTGCTTACATGTAGTTGGGGATATGTATGCTGTACAATGGTTCCACTTTGTAATACGTGTGCACGTGGCGAACGCCGTTGTGTTGTTAATCCATATTCTACCATGATAAAATTGTACCGTGTTATTATGAATCACTTGTTTATACAATAACCTTTTTGTTTTCATTGCAAATGTGATACGGTTGTATATTATCTGCATGTACAATATATGTAAGCGCATAATCTATCGGAGAAGCCATTCCGCTACGTTCTAAGACTATTAGCCATTAAATGAAATACCTACTCCGCTAAGCTGATCTGCAAAACGTAGACCAATCAAACTGACACGAATATGAATGTACCTTACACACATATCATATATACACAAGTGACAGTATGTGCGAATAGGATATTTGTATAGGCATATATAGATAATTATATACAAACAATACATATACTGTTCTGTTCCAAGATTCACAACAGATATCTGAGATAAGACAGCTCCAAATAAGTATCACAGCAAGCATGACAATCAAAATCAAGCATTCATCAAAATCATTGTCACTTCCTACACCAAGACGATACTATCAGACTGTGTTTGATCTGAATAATATTGATCCTTGCAGCCCCAAACAAAGAACATAACTATATACTTTTCCCCTCTTTTTTTTCCTCAAAGATAAATGGATATTCACCGGAGACGCCTGCCGGTTTGACACTCGATCTGAACGATGCTTGGGACCTGGCAACACCAAATAAAACATCACCGATCAAGCGCGCACGATTGTCTTTTGAGAACTGTACTAGTCCAGAGCCACCCACTGACTACAATACAGATGCGAAAAGAGTATTTGGGATACCGCTAGAGTATGTATGCTTCGTGATTATACATGTAAATAGATAAGAGTGAATAGTTGTCAAGAAATGTGGCGGCGGACTCATTGTCGACGTTGCAAATAACAAACGACTGCTCTCATGACTGACAGAACGTGAGTGTATATATGTGCGAGTATTGTGATCGTCCAGAACCACTAACTAATGATGGTGAAGATTATAAGTGAATACAGTATCTGTGCCTATCATACAAATGATTGCTGATATTTTTCTTGTATTGACCTTTTGTTTGCGTACCTGTTTGTATGCGTAGTTTTGCTTTGTCATCACTGCGAATGTATTATGTATACTCAGATCGCATGTGCGCAAGATCATTCATCTATAGTAACTTGGAATTAATTTATACTTCCGCTTGTCTGCGGACACAACACACATGCACGCGAATAGGAAACACCCTAGCACTGCCCCTGCTAAACTGAGCAAACGTCACATACCAGAGTCGCCTGTAAACTCGTGGATGATCTCCGAGTTTGACAAAAAAAACAGAAACACACACAAGCTTACAATGCGTTCCCATGTCAATGACCAACATGCTCGCCAACATATAAAATACACACAAATACACACAAAAAAGGTGGACTTAACTTTACTTGATAAAGCCCATAGGCGTGTACCTAATACCCCAGCTGTCACCCCTAAGAGACAGGGAACGACACTATCTTCTGCGGCTATTCCAAGTATGTATATTTCCATTTGCACATATATATACAAACGCACATGTATTTTCCGTACCTTTCGTAAGCTTTCATTTACGAATTTAGTGCTGTAAATATCTAATACACATACACAAGTAATATGATTACTAGAGATAGATATTGTGTGCTAGAGTGCAAGACGTTATTGTGCGCTAGACTTGGAAGAGATAGCACAATTATGGTTGTAAAAAATGTTAATGTGTATTCAAGTATACATTTACAAATATAAACAGGGTCACCAGCACGAGCGAGGACAAGGTACCCGCAGCAATCTTTGTTTGAGGAAGATGATTCACTAACACCCAGAATTAACGGCGGTAGTGGAAGAGGAGGGCCAATGAAGCCGTTGAGTAGATATAGAGAAGAGTTCGAGCAAGTTTCTAAGTTGGGTTCTGGCTCTTTCGGCAACGTATACCTGTGTTATCGGCGACTGGATAAGGCATACTACGCCATCAAGAAATTTAAAACGTACGCATGTGTGTATATATACATATGTTGGCTACTATGTTTGCATGTGTTGTCAATGGTATGTACGTAAAGTAGTTGAGAAATATATAGCCCCTAGCCCCAGTTTTGACATACTGCACATGTTGGCGATCGAGACAGGTACAACAACATATATTTGTGTCGTTCGCTAAATTGATGATTCGTCATACTCTACAACAGCCACGCATTCCAATGAACTAAATGGCTCACATCACTCACTCACTCAATCAAATTTCTCTCTCACTCCCCCCCTCTCTCTCATCGCACAAATAAATATACAAACAGGCAACCAATACACAGAGAGGTTTATGCACATGCTGCTATTTCAGCATTTGGGGACTCACCACATGTTGTACGCTACCATACGTCGTGGGTGGAAGACGATGAAATGCATATCCAGAACGAGTACTGTAACATGGGGAATCTCTCAGACTTTATAGGTATGTGTGTTGGTGTACAATAATTCAGTTGTATAACCGTATGTGTATGTAACAAGGTATTTGCGTTTCCACTTCTGACAGTTTCATGTAACAATTACACAGGACGACGGAAAGAACGGCCTTGTCAACATATGTTGACTGAGATTCTATGGCAACTGGCTGAGGTGACGTGCACGTATATATATGTCCGTATTCGTTTACGAACATATGTAAAATCGTGAGCGGAAAGAGCAACAATACCATTACTTGAGGAGATTTATATGGCTACAATGCATGCACATGATTAATTGTGTATTTGTGTGTGTGCGCGATCGTCTGTAACTGTGTTAGTGGGGTACTTACGTGTGGGGGTTTACCTACACATACCACGGAAAGAACAAATATACGCAAACGTATTGACTGAGATTCTATGACCCTGGTTAAAATTGTTTACGTAGTGATTGTGTGCGAATGTGTTACCACCCTTGTTTCCATGGAGACAGAAATATCATGATGCCAGCACATGTTAACCAAAATCTATGCGCTCAAGTATTTATCAATTCTCTATACACATATGAGTGGTAGTTTGTATTGTTGCGTGATATATTGACGGAAATCACACCTTGCTTGGATTGTTTACTAACCGAATGTATTGCTGCACTTGCGTACCAATATTTATCATTGACAGGGCCTCAAGTTTATCCATGGTCACGGTATTGTACACATGGATCTTAAGCCCAAAAATATATTTGTCAAAGCCATATATGGGAATGAAGAATATAATGACCACAAAAAAGATGTAAGTATTTGCCTTGCACACATGCGTTCATCATACGCACACATACCCACACGCTGTTTCCACACTCATGGTTGTAACATTATCAACTCTAACACTACAGTTTCACGTACTAGTATATACACTTCGCATGTATGGCTTTCTTATCGTCGTCATATTCACGCTTCTAAATCACGACGAATAAAAAGCAAGCTTCCCTTTCGCATTCATGCACACATACGCTTATGCATGTGTTTATACGCACGCAGGAACCCGACTCACCCGTAGTACATCGCTCTCCTAGTATACAAAGCCGAATACATTCATCAAAATTACAAAGCAACGGAAAGCAAAATGGAAATGGTGGTGTTACACCTCCCTCCGCTCGCAAGTTGAATGTAAATCGTAGTATAGCCAAACATTATGCTACTTCAAAAAATGGGGATCCAGAATTGGAGGGTAGCAAGCATGCACAACTAAATCATGACCAGACCACACATCCGGTAGTGAAATACGTCTGTGCGATATGCCATCCAGATCAGATACACGCTGGAAGTCCTAAAGTACGTCAAACATTTGATATTCTCACGCTCACACTCACGCACACACACGCATATATATATATGTATATATACGCACACGCACACACACAGCTAAATTTCACACGAGATTATTGTGTAAGTTGGGTAACGTTCGACTTGATACAACATGCTTGCACAAATCCAACGTATATAGTAACGTTACCATGTACCCATCTTGAAGTTTCTGTACAAGCTTGGTGATTTTGGACATGCTGTCTCCTCACAAACTCCGGATGTAGCAAACGAAGGCGACTGCCGGTATCTCGCACCTGAAATTCTCGCGGTGTGTATATTCATATATAGTTCATATGCTTGAATGGGATATCAATCCCACCTTTAGTACATGTGGTATCGTGAAGCTTTTCTGTTATTTAAACTGTCGGAAAACAGGATTATTTGTGAAATTGAATATGATAATGCGGAATGGGTCAGTATTCTATTCTAGGGTAGACATTCATGCACATGTTTTGAATGTCGATTATATATACACGTAATTATATGACACATAAATCTGAAATAATATATCTCTTGAAGTACTAGACGCATCAAACAGACGTATACGATAATGTATGAGTTTGAGCACAGATGTAACGCTCATCACGAAAGATTGCAATGTTTAGTGTTCTTGCTCATGCGCATGTGTGGTGTTTTCTAAGGATACGTCGCCAAATTGACTAATAGTTGTATTCGAATCCGTAATTTTACTCCGTCAAATCTCTCGCCATTGTAACTAGGATGACTTCCGGGACCTGAGAAAGGCAGATATTTTTGGGTTGGGTCTGCTTCTTTATGGAATTGTATGTACCACCCAGCTCACAACACCCAACGCAAGACAATCAGACAAACATGCACACCATGTATCGCATACAAACACATACACATATACATGTTCACACATATTCTTACACTCTTACGCATTGACAACGCACAGGCCATAGCGCAACCTCTTCCAAGAAACGGTAGTGAGTGGACAGACTTGCGAGAGGGCCGCTTTAAAAAGATACCACAATGTAGCGTATCGTTTTGTGAACTCATTCGCTCAATGTGTACACCAGACCTCACAAATCGTCCTACTGCTGAAGACATTGCATCAGAAGTGGTTAAGGGCGTACAGGGTGACTCTATGTTGAGTCCTGGCCAAGTATGTGTTCGTACGGATGTATTGTATAGTACTGTTTAGAAGATGTTATCTTGGAAGTTGTCAAAAACTGTCCGGAAATATCGATCATGTTCATATTTCTGTATGTTTTGTTTATGTACAAAGCACATTGGCTATTTCATGTACAGAATAATCATAGTAGCGCACTCACGTATGCCTGTGTTTTTGGCAACATGAGAAATTATATGTGTAAGCTGTGTGAATCAAACTACACTCGTATCCAACCACATGCGGTTTTTTAAATATTACAAATAATTGTACACAGCTCGCCGACTTCACACGTGCGCTGACAGATAAAACTAAGGCCTTAGAGAAACGACAGCGAGAGGTGGCGGCACTGGAAGTATGTAGCCATTTTCAATTCCACAAATTTTAAATGCATCAGCAGGGCATACCCATACAAACCGGTTACACTCACTCGTGCATGTAACCGTACTCACTCACACAGGTTAGCATAATGGGCAAAGAGCTCGACTTGAAGAACCGACAACGTCAAGCCTTGGCTAATTCTCAAGAACGGTCTGCCAAGCCCACACAGCCCACCCCAACACACAAGCACATGCGTGGTACCGCATTTGTCAAGCCCAGGATTGTAACCACGCTTAATACACATACCCGCACGCATGAAGAAAACATCAAATCCTTACCTTGTGCACGTCAAGGCACAAGCGCACACGTACAATCGACTAATGAAGGCATATATCAACACCCACCACGAGTACTGGAACGGGAAGGTGGCACTGTTGGGAATTGTGAAGATGTTGATTTAGGTGCGGAGAAAAAGTCCAGTGCTGGGACAGGTGCTATAGATGGCAGATTATCGAACATAAGCAAGTTTAGAAAACCTCGCGATCTACCGAGACAAGGAGCGGTAGGATTTTATATCGTTTATATGCGTACGGTTGACTGTAGTTTGTATATATATTAGCGACAGTACAGGGACTATCTGAATGTCAAGAAGACTAATAAGTGATGTACATATATAATATCCGCATGCATACCACTCACTGTCGCTTCGATTGATATTTTGATTAACTTTCCCAATGTAGTATGTGGTTGTACACGTATTCTGGCCGTACATGTTCTTGTGAAAATTATGCTATTGGGCACGAAAGGTAGACACGCTTATGTAAGCAGTAGTTTGCTGGTGCCACATACACCGATTTACAAACTTTTGGTGTACTCACTGTAACGTCTGTACCGTGGGCATATAAGTGAATGCTTGGTTGTGTCAGTATTTGTAAGCTTGTGCTTGCAAATGACGTACGTGGCGTTGCGTTCGCAATGTAGCTTTTATAATACAATGTAACCTAATAGAATTTCCTTCGTTCTTTCATTTTTTTGAAACACATAAGCCGGGAGGTTATGGCCTCAATCGTAGCATGAGTACGAACTGGTAGTTTTCCGCAACAGAGTTCATGCATGAATTTATAACTGTAAACCGAAAATATCAACACAAGCAAACATAAACATGAAAGAGCCAACAAACCGTATATAAGGAATGTGGTACCACACAGCATACAATCTTCCTCACACCCTACATGGGCATGTACTGGGAGGTGTTTGATTGTTCTGGTTATTTGCTTGATGAGGCAATATCTAGCTCGCCAGAACTATTTTTAAATTGAATAGCATTAAATTTCTTGTTTTTAAACTTGAACGCGCGAGAAATTTCTTGATAGAATAGACACTTTAGGCACCCGCAAATGAGTACAGTTCATGCGCCCAACTACCAAAAATGTAGTAGTTTGGACGCATAAACACAAATCGTATGCTGCTATTTCATATTTATTGCTCAATTTAGTGAAGAAGAAAAACCGCTTTGCCTTTCGTTTATTTCCTTTGATGTATGTATACTGCCTCAGAGTATACCATTGGTCGTCCCATTTTTTCCTGACAACCTTACTTCGTGCAGAACAATATCGTTTTAGAGCTATGATTGTGTGTAGTCAACATACTCAACCTTATGGAGCTGTTATGTTTCCCGTCTGAACAGGAACCCAAGTCCATACCGAAACTTCAAGACCAGCGTTTACAGAACGTACAGTCGTTTATGTCTCATAATTACTCGACGGACAGGTCTAGTTCTGCAGAAGTTCACATGCAGTTTTCTCCCCATTAACGAACATACTTTTAGCACGAACGAAGCGTAATTACATTCTCTTAAATCATCACCAATGTATTAATTTTCTCGACAAATTTATCATCCACTTAACGGGACTGATTTCCATTAGGATTATTTGATGCCTATATTCTTTAATTTCTCCACCTATCACACTTGTCTTATCTAAGTCGGCACTCAATGCTGGCTGTTACGATATACCTTTGGGTTTTTATGATACGCGTTATATTGCCTGTGCCTGACAAACGCCGGATCTACATTCTTATACATCTAATGCAGGTACCGATCGCCACCTGTCCATTCCTCGCTGACCGATGAACGCAGAAATAGGTCTGTAGTGTGTGGGGTGATTTGTTGTGGGAGTTGCTCAATGAACTTCACCGATGACCCAAATGGACCGGACTGGTAATCAAAACTCTCCGTCGATCTACATGACACTTTAGCACCGGGCTTCTTATGCAATTTCATGGCTTTATACATGAGTCGCTGATCCTGTGCGAGTTTCTTTTCGGCGTTCTGTTGCAGCATTTTCTGATCCGCATCCCGCTTTTTTTCTTGCTTTCGTTCAATCTTTTTTTCCATTTTGTCCTGGTACCTCTGTGCCTGCTTTGCTTCCCTTACCGCCTTGTATTCCGTCAACACGAGCCTTTTCTTTTCATCGAGCAGCAGTCGCTCAAACTCTTCATGCTCTCTCTGGAGTTGTAACTTTCGTTTTGCATCTTTTATTTGCCTCTCCCAATTATCTTTCTCAAAAACTTTTATTTCCTTCTTAGTCAGACCCAGTGACGTTCGTTTTTCTGAATGTAGTTCATCCTCTTCCCTCGACATTGAATCCGCACGGGCATTTGAATCGGGAACGTCGGAACTCGTGAAACATTTTTTTAGTGATTTTGCGTATTTCCTGAATCCTAAACCTGTGTTGCGATTTCCTTCTCGCAAGGTTACGCAGTCCGACGTCTGCACCCGAAGACAGTCCTGAGACGATGTCGTGCGTAGTTGATCCACACCATGCCCGTGCATGTCCTCCATCTCGATGGAGCTTTTATCACGAACTTGGCCTGGCATGTTCATTCTATTCTTTAGAGCATTTTGACAACCAAAATCTGACACTCCTGATCTGTGAACGGTTCTAGGTCTCACTCTTGGCACTGCGGAAAGCGAATTTTCCAGAACACAATTGTGTAGTACATCTACTGAATTAGAAGAGAGTGATGTCGTGCGCCGGGGTACGTGAGCCGGAACATGTGACGACATGAGCCCGTAATTTTTATAGGTTTTAGTAGTTATCGACGGTATCTCGTGTTGTAGCCCATTATCTGTGATACTGCCACATTGAATGTTGTTATAATTGAAGTCATGCCTTCCACTGCGATGCACTGTTGTGTCGTTAACGGGGGTGCTTGTGTACGCGTTCCCAAGCTTTGCCACGTCCATGGTTGGCATACGCCTACCTTTCCCTTTGTTTCCAGGAGCTGACACATTTTCACTTGCCATTTCTTTACGCTCCTTAATTATCTCTGCTAAGTCCATCTCATTAAAGACGGAAGTTAGTGAGGAAGCGTCACCATCGTCATAGAAGGCAAGACAGGTAGATGAGATATCCGATGCAGTGTCGGTAGTGAACGTCATGGGTGATGCCTATGTCGCTATGTTAGGGATGACTATATGACGTTTTATTGTTTGTCCAACACGCAAGCCGGCATGAAAATTATAGAAAGGGGTGAGCAACTATTCAGTGTTCTGTCGAACGATTGTGGACGATCTCCGTTTAATGCGAGTGACTAGTCCATACGAGCTGCATTTCTTGTGTGTGTTGACTGTACATGTACAATTACTTGATGACTATTGAGCATGTAAATATGATCGTACCGTATCGGAATATATGCTTTCGCTCTTGTTCATGAATGTAGACAGAACGTATGTGTCCGTACGATACTGATAAAACATAACACTCAGGCTTTCACAAAGCACCAATAAGCAGCTTTCTCATACTACGGATTTTCTCAGAAAACCAATCATCACTGTTCGACTACTTAAACTTTCACATATCACCAATGAGTAATGTTCCGCAACGAAGGTTTTTCACAAAAAACCAATGTTTTTAATTCTCTACAATCAAGGCTTTCCAAAAAACCAATGTTTTTAATTCTCTACAATCAAGGCTTTCCACAAAACACCAATGTGTAGTGAAGGCTTTTCACAAAGCACCAATTATCAGTGTTCCACAACTAAGGCATTTTAAAATAATCAATGATCAGTGTGAGGAAAGGTGTCCGTGTTGCGTATCTCAAAAGTGATGGAACGGTGATATCACAACGGCAGAATTTTAATATACATTGGCATATCGCGCCATGTATGTACATGCGTGTATATGTGAGCGTTTTTTTCTCAAAGTGTACATAGGTAGCATATATATAGAAAAGATAGAAAACTTCCCCCCTAGTTTCAATAAATGTTAATAGCTTCGCTTGAATAGAATGATCAACTTGGCAGACGTTCAGCCATAAGCGTACAACGTATAGCCTCGCTGTCACTCAAATATCCATTTATGTGTATGTATGGAACGGTACTACAGGGTGCAAGTCTAGTACGGAAATACACAATATGATCTGCTGACAGTTTGACTCCCACACATACGATCCGCATGGCCCTATTCAACACTATACAACGTGTCCTACTTGAATCAATAGGATGAATCAGTTGTGAACCTTTGCCCCGTAAGAGACCCTTAAAATGTTGCGAAGCCTTATTCGCATGAACTTCACCTTCATAGACTTGAAGATTATATAGCATTTATAATACAATGCCACTCATGTATTTCTGTTCTACGATTGCATAATTTACGCTCCTTCGGTCCTCAAAGTTCGCATATGTTTGTGAATGTATGAGAACGTACAAAGTCTTCGTTTGAAGATGTGTACTTGTCAGTCAAAAGTACTGCGAAGCACATGAATTTTAGACACTCGTGCTTAATACAACATATTTAGATCCGGATATGAAAACTATGCACTTGTACATACAACAAAGTAGTAGAGCTCTGTTAGAGAAAAGTATGAATTACGAGTATGCATTTACTACAAACTGTATTCGTACGAGCATAATCAGGGATATATATACGTGCAGTGATTAGGGAGAAAATCAATAGTGCAAGCTCAAATGCTTCCAACCAAGATTTCGTGCTATCTGCTACGATTCTGTGTCAACGTTATGTACGCACAGGTGTTACCAAAAGCGTATCATATGTCTGCGGGATATACTGAGCTACCTATACGAATCGCGCGTTAAGAGTGCCCCTACTTACGTCTTGTCGAATACATGCAAGGGAATACTACGTGTGACCACGGTATAAATAATAATTTGAAGTATATGCTTAGAACTGTGTGTGTAATAGTGAGCAAATATATACGAGCGGTGATTGCTCTGCCAAGCAGAACAGCAGATTGCATTTTTTTGTCCAACAAATTATTATAACATATGCTGGCAACAGCGATGCACCATGATCTCATTATTACATAAATTCTATTATCCCCAGTTAACCCGTATACAAGTGCATTTTGTGCATACACGGACTACAAGTAAGCATACAAACTAAACTCTTACATTCGACCGAATTTAGCTCCAAGCCCTATCTTTCTGGGGCGTACAGTGGGCAGTATAGGGTCTCGGATACCTTGGCTCTCTTGTCGCGCTCCCAGACCCTCACCAGGCACAAATCCCATTTGTTGAAGCATTCTCGACCCAAACCTACGAGTGTGCTGTTCAAATGCCCCAAAGGAGGGATCACAATGGGTTGGACTTGTTTGCATTTTTTCTTTTTCCTTGCCAATACTTGTGTTCGCAACGTTTGTTGATGTATATACTGAGGCAGACTTGGGTGCTGCCATAGTTAGCAACGATTGGCGTCCAAATGTTCCCACTAAATTAGACACAACTTTGTTAGAATCGACGTTCCCGATTACGTTGCCGCCTTCATCAATACCTCTCACTACATACGGCGTACTACGTGTACAGTAACAAGCGCCTACTTGGCTACCTTGACAACTTTTACAGACTATTACTTCTATTTCCATTGTGGCACTCGATTTGATTGCTTGTACCCCAGACGTACTATGAATCTCATCCACGCCTCGTTCCAGTTTTGTAAATGAATTAATATAAGACGGCAAGAGCTCATATAATTCACTCGATTTAGTGGTATATAAAACACTCTCAACATCACTCAACGCACTGGCCCCACATTCCACGTCAGTCCCCACATCCCGGTCGCTATAAATAGTTCTAGCATCAGAGTCCTTATTGGACACTGTAGATATGTGGGCGTAGGTGCCGTCCGTGTCAATGGTACTAGTACTTTGGAATCCACTCTCAATCAAATGACCTGTGTCATCACCCTCATAACCTTTGTTCTCATCACCCACAACAACATCTACATAATTATTTTCGCGCTCTTCTGTATCTGGCCTCAAGACCCCCCCAGAAACAAACGTGGATAGCCCATGCGCGCGAATGCGCAGTATATTCGCACCCACACTGACATCCACATCCACGTCCGGTTGTGCCACTACATTGTGCGTGCCCATGTTACGCTTTTGCTTTCTCTTCATGTGTTTTGCTTTTTTCTTATTCCGACTCATTTCCATATCTTTGTTCTGCAGCACACACACTTCTGCATGACTTGATAGATGTCGTTCTAAAAGTTCATCAATATCACTTACATATTTGCCATTCAAAGCAGGACTGTTTCTAGAATTATGAGCACGGTCAGGCACACACATCTCTTTTGTGGATTTGATCATCACAAAGCTTTTCTTTTTGCTCCCGCACACAGAGACCCCGAGTTTGTATAGTTTTGCTAATTTGAACACCTATAACAGATATGAGAAAAGTGTTGTGTTTATGCTTAGTTGAGAGACACTGCGATTAAGGACAGTGGCGTATATACATACGCATTAGAAATAGCAACACTGGTTAGTTCAAAGTATTTTTCGTGTATAAGGAAAGAGCAGTTGTATTTGCTGTATACTATGGCAAATATTGGCCACGTAAACGAACATACCAATTTACGCGCAGGTTCTCCCATGGGATCGAAGGCATGTAAATCTCTCTGCAAATTATATATAGGTTGGAAGAATGAGGAAATGTTTTACGTAATTTTTCAGTGTAATATCACATTTTGGACCGCCCGAGCATCTCGGAGCACATCATCTATATAGACACAAATTTCTCGTAAAAACATATGTGAATTGGCAGTGAATATTGGATGGCATTGTACTACATCATATATTGTGTAAGTGAAGATATAAGACACAACAGAAATATAGATACCCGAGATTCTATGAAATCGACCATCTCCTGATTGACACGCTCAAGATCAAACCCTTTAGCATTAGCTCTGTCCATTCTGGTAGAAAAAAACATAAAAAAACCATCAAATAACATTTCTAGTATTTTGTCTAGCAGGGCGTATGCAGTTAACATTCACGTACCGGAATGCGCCAAATCTAATAGAGAAAAAATGTATTGAAACTGCACGTGCGAAGATGGACTGTTGATGCAACCGAGTGTTTATACACACACAACAGTACGCGGCTACAGATGATCAGAATAAGTGACAAACCTCACGATCCTTTCAGCAAACAATTCTATCGACGAGCTGATAGATCATACACAGGCACATACGTGCACGCAGGGGCATACACTTACGCACAACTATACAACAAAAATATCGCAACCACTCACACATCACACATTCACTGGTACATACGATTCCAGTACCTTTTGGCTTCTATTCGCAGCTTTCTTCTCTGTTTAGCCGTAAGCTTTTCCCCATCGGGTCCGTGTGAAGCCACATTTAACTTCTTTACCTTATTATGCGTACTACTAGCAGGTTTACTTTTCCGTGTACATATAGGATACTTTTCAGATAAGCTTGTTGTCGTTGACACATAGGGCGTTTCATTGTGAGTAAAGCGAGTGGATACATCAACATTTTCCACATCGCTATTGCTCATTTTCACTATGTGAAGATATATGCGGTCAAAACGTCTTGAGCAGTTGTATATATTGTTGGGCTTTGGTACGCAAATATTGCGCGGTGTGTGTGCATGTGGTGTGTGCATGTACGACGGGCGATCTAAATTATGAACCGTGTATATAGATAGGCCTGCCCGCCTCTGTTGTTTACTTATTTAACGAACGGTAACGATAGTGTGAGAGCGTGTGTGTGCGTGGTGTACAGTGCCCAGTGTGTCCATGAAAGTACTGTAAAGCTACGAACGATAACGATAGTGTGGTTGAGTGTGTGTGTGTTTGTGTGATGTGCAATATAATGTGTGTGCATAGTGGCACGGCTCAATGAATGTGTGATGATTTTAAGAGTTATGATTGGTGGAGAGTCTAGGTCACCGAGTTCTTACTGCGTACTGGTTGTCAGCGTAACCAGTAGCACTCCGTCCACAACAACTACTGTCCTTCCACCCTTCTGTCCCACCGTTCAATGCTACATAACCTGCACACCGGGAAAATCCGGAGTGTGCGTGTATGTCGCACTGATGTGAGTTGTGTGTGTGTGTGTGTGTATGTGTATGTGTGTGTGTGTGTGTGTGTGTGTGTGTGTGTGTGTGTGTGTGTGTGTGTGTGTGTGTATGTGCGTGTGTGTGTAAGTGCGTGTGTGTGTAAGTGTGTGTAAGTGTGTGTGTGTGCGTGTGTGTGCGTGTTACTCGAACCTAAGATATATTGGATGAAACAGCAAAGATATTACAATTTTTCTCCAATCATAAGTTCCATTTTTCTTAAGAGTGCTCATACCCACCACACAAAATGAAGAACGTTGGGCGAGCGGCCTACAGAAAATATGCATCTGTCCATCCGTCTGTCCGAATCTATAAAACTGTTTTGCGTTCGTTGAAGTTAGCAAACACATTAAATGAAGTGCATTCATTATATACATTCCATTTTAAACTCTACCGTTGTTTCTTACAAGCTCTCGTACACCTATCTACCCATCACCTGTTTGTCCGCACGTATACTACGTGTACACACATATTATGCTGTGAAAACTAGCATTGTGAGCTATGTTTTCTGTTATTTTGCACCGTTTAAATGGCTTCTGTCCTTCCATCAGACGCATCCAAAGACGATCTTTCTATTACCGCTAGTCGCCATAGCAATAATTCCAACTACTCATGCGAGTACTCGGATCCTGAGGTATATTTATAGGAATATATAAAGCACGCATACCATCTCCGATTATGTATATATTTTTTGGAGTGCATATAGTATATGAACGCCTCGACACGCATAAATGTCGTAACACAGAAGGAAAGAGGAACATGGGTAGTAGAAACGTAAGGTACATGCATATTGTCATTACAAGTAGCCAACATCATAACTGCTCATATCAGCAAAGTAATTACATTCGTATACACCGACCCACAAAGGTAGAGGTACTCGTAAACTTCCCTGCGATGAGTACTTACTAGTGTCATGCTTGTTCCAAACTGTCCTATATAACATATCCCTATTATTGCTTGTTCCAAACTGTCCTATGAGAACTTACTAGTGTCATGCTTGTTCCAAACTGTCCTATATAACATATCCCTATTATAAGAACAACCACTCCGCTCACCTCCCCCCCAATACACCCGTACATGTACTCATTATACTAGCTTATAAGATATTGTACTGTTTTTATTGTGATGGTATATGCTCGGAAATCTATGGCAAGCATAAGCCACTGATTTATCTGCCTTAGTTTATGTGCAAATCTTATGCATCTGTTCATGTGCACACATCTTATCAGCATCTACTACATAATCACTTACTCTCGCGGTCGTATGGTCGTATGCGCGTGTATAGGCGACTAACGTAGTCTACATCCGACTCCGACGGATACCAGAAGTACAACCGTCCTTTATGTTGGTACGTACATTATACGCCATGAAAAGAGGAATAATCTTCCGAATTGGCCGTTTCACAGTTAAAACCATCACTCATTTGGATCTATGGATAGAAAATGCGGTCTACAGACTCAATCATGATTATATATATCAGAATAAGTTTAGCTTCAGGCGCACATCCAACACATTAAATCATATGGAGGTATTTATGATTGTTTTTCTGTTGTGTTACACGTATATTGAAATATGAATTCGTGCCATGGCTATTTTGTTATTTGTATATTTGGGTGCACAACTTTGGACGTATACGCGTATGTGTCGCTCGTGCATAGTTGTAGGTGAAACTTTCGACGGTAACTGTTTTTTCCCTATCGTTATTTCAGTACAACGATTTGGACAATAGTGATTATGCACCGCAGACAGTTGGATTGCCTTTGAGAGGACATCACCCGCAAGACATCGACGAGTATCTAGATCGTACAAAACAGAAAGTACATCCCCATATATTTGCTAAAATAGATGTATGTGCACATACATGCCACACGCACATTAACTAACGCTTGTGTCTTCTTCCACTTTGAGATCTGGATTCCATGTGATCAGCTTGCTCTTTTTCGAGCACAGATATTGAAATATGAAAATCTCATTGACGACTGCTAATTAGGTTATACTTATTTCTTCTTCGGTGTTTGTATATATGTGTGTGTGGCTGCGTGTGCGTGTGCCGTGCGTGTGCGTGCCTGCTCGTGGGTGTATGCATGTGTACCCGGTTGGTTTAAACACAGATTGTTCAAATAACCAAGTCTGCTCGTCAGCCTCTTGGATTCTCGATTACGACGTAAGTGTTACGTGTACGTGCGTTTCTATATTTCTGTGGGACCATGCAAGCGTATATGTGTATAGTGATTCATGATTGCATACATTCATGCTTGCCGTTGCTCGTTTTATCAACTCAAACTCGCAATCACAGGCTCTCACTGGCAGTCACATGCTTTTTTACATACTTCTATTGATGCGTATATATGTATGTGCGCGCGCCATACACACTCAACCGGTTCTTCAAGGAATATCTTCATTTTTACTTCTGTTCGTTTGTATGTATTTAATGTTCGTCCGCATACACATCAATTCGAGAACAGCAATTCAGATGATTTAATGAAAACTGCGTATGTTTGTGGCATCACACCAGGTGGAGCTGCAGCGGACATGGCTGAACTACAGGTGTGTCTGGTTGAAGTCTTTGTGTTTTATAAGGAAATGTTTTTGTGACTATACTGACGAACCTGTTGTACATTTGTTCACCATGTCAACGTCATTTATTGGTAGGTTGGTGATAAGGTCATCAGCATCAACGGTAAAAGTGTCGTAGGCCTGTCAGAAGAAGAAATATATCAGGTATACGAATACGTGTGCTTAGATGGGAATAAGACTATACGTGTGTATTATGGACATATACGTGTGTGTGTTTTGCATAGCATTATTGATCATATATTGCTTGGAATGCAGAATTCAGCGATTTTTCTTTCAGATAATGACACCCCACTTGCTCTATACATTCACACCAGCCTTTCATCTTATCTTCTTCAGAAACTACTTGAGACACACCCTCTTACTGCAGTGACCTTAAGTGTGATATATTCTCCGCTTGTGTTTGATTTTGATTTGAAGCGCATAAGGCCACACAACCATTTGGGCATGCAAGTGCTTGACGCTGTCATTGTGAGAGTATCAAAGGATGGGCTTGCGTATAAAATGGGTATAAGAAGTAACCATCGTATCACTAAACTTGAAGACGTATGTAACGCAATTTTGTGTACATACATTTGTAAATGTGTTGTGTAATTCATGTGCCCATAGCACGTTATGTACATATATGGACTGGATTTAGGATTGCATTAACACATATGATCGTCTAGCACTGCGATTGTTGGGATTATCAATGTGCTGGAAATATCACGTTTAACAACTGGATCAAAAGTGTTTAATGTGTGTTTGTGATCTTCGAACTTATTTTAGTTGGTGCCCACATTCGCAGCCTAGCATTCTCTGTCCGATACAAACAAATAAATAGATTTTATTTACGTCTTCAGGGAGAATTTCAGTACACCCATGCACGAGATATAACCAGAATTCTTCACGCTTTCGTTGGCACGATCAAGATTTACACTATGGCTGTCCCTGTTTTCAATGCCGTTGGGAAAGAAGCAATGCGTGTATGAACAGATCGCTTTCTGATGTAGCCATATATTTACTATACATGGGGGCCAACTGCAAATCCTGTAACATAACAGCACTATCTGCGGGATCAACATATTTGAAATCTGTAGTTTACATGATGGTACAAATACATGCGCCCATAACTGCAGAATATTGACTTGTGTAAGCGCATAGCTCTCGTGGTATGCAGCCCGCATGGTGCGTTTTCCATTTTAGCGTATAACCAAAAGGAGCATGTATGTAGAGTGACATTCAAGTTCTTCTTGTACCGCACATTCACACGAAAGCTAGTTGCTATATATCAGACGAAACGTATAGTAATGTTTTATTCCCTTATCATATTGTGGATATAGCATGTAGACATACGTCACGTACATTATTAAAGAACAACTTGATATGCGGCTGGTCCGCTTGAATAGTATATCGAGTTGTCTTGACGTCAACACATGCTGCCACAAGCAGTAGCTGAGTTTTGCTGTATGTAGGAATTGATGCATAATCTTACAAGAACCTCGATTGGGTGAATGACATATCGTCTGGCGCAAACTGTATTCGAACACATTCTTCCTGGAGAGCCAGTCTTTCTTGTGCGCTTATTTATATGTTTATAGAAGTTATGTGAGGAAGAAACGGGAGTAGAAATTTTATTCGACAATATTTTCCCAAGAGGGTTTCTTCACCGGCCACAAACAAGGTGAGTGAATGTGAAACTATGAGAACTATCTTTTGAGGGTTTGGCTGATCTAGATAGTCACTGACGACGATTGTGTTTGTCAAATAAGTAGTAGTATACCCAACTGGCCACAATCCTGTTCACACGAATCTACGAGAACCTTTTTGAGTGATTGACTGGTGTGGACATTCACCGAGCACATTTGTGTTTGGCCATTAAGTGGTAAAACACTGCATATAGTTTTATATGCAAATCTCTGGCACTTTGGATTCGGACTGTCGATAGACATATATTTACATGAGCACCTGTTACCAGCAGTTGAACTACTTTGAGTTCATATGAAAGCGTTGACACGAGAGCTAAGTAGTCTGTGTTGACTCGCATTGTTACATTGGAACAAGTGGCACTTTGCTGCCGATATTACCTCTTCATTCATATTGTATAAAACTTCGAAGTATTAATTATCACGACTTTTGTATGTACCCGTGTCTTGGCCTCGCTTCGATATTATACAACGCTCATCCGTTGACTAAATGTCATTTCTAAGATACCAAACATCCTCGCATCTCTGCGAGCTTCCACAGACAGGGTGTAAAGACTATTGTTGCAACACTTCTACCATCTCTTTCAATTCTCTTTAATATTGCCGACATCACTATGTTACTCATCAAATACGTAAGAGTCTCCTATGTATACTTTTCGTTTTCACTATTTTTTACAGTGTTGCCATTTGTATGACATCGACACCGACCCCGCGAGTTTTGATCGTTTGTGAATGTCCCAGACAATGAACAGACTCTTATGTTGCAACAATCGACCTAATCATATGGAACATATTGTTCCACATTCATGCTTTCATTGAACTTAATCCGCATATGCAAAAAGGGTAGGTGCAGACAGCTCTCTATTATTTGCAACAAAAGGGAACAAACGGCATCGCAACGGTCCCTCATATACCTACAAAAGCACATGCTAGTAAAATATACTTGTCGATGTTGCAGACTCCCGATATTGATTACAACGCTTCTTTTCTAACGTCAAACACATATATCAAAAACTCTCACAACTAATGTAAAGGGTTTTTTCTTCTCTTCCACTGTTCCGCATGTACACATCCGCTTTGAACGATACTCTGATCAGCCAAGGTAGTTGTAAGTGTACACTGTGTACATTTGGTTG
Organism: Creolimax fragrantissima; assembly: GCA_033442365.1. Lineage (NCBI taxonomy): Eukaryota > Ichthyosporea > Ichthyophonida > Creolimax > Creolimax fragrantissima. The sequence continues at coordinate 853,914 of JAWQFL010000012.1, forward strand.
TGACCGAACTTTTGATATGCAGTTACCATTTTCATGTACTCATGTGCTAGAGTATAACTAGTGTGTAGAATACAATTCTTACCACTGAATGGCCACGGTCACATCCTTAGACTCGTCTCTCTTCTTAATTTGCTTCCCAGTGTACAATGTATACATTTTTGGTCCAAGGACCTGACCAGCTACCGCAGCTGCCAATGTGAACGGAATCGCGAGATGATTCAAACCCATACGCCTTCGAGATATAACCACAATTGGAACGCATGCGTGCACAGCGAAAAACCATTGTACTGATAGAGGATGGCACCTCTCTCGCCACATGCCTAGAGGGATATTTCCCAAGAAGGCGAGGCCAGTGACCGACAGCAAGGGGAATATTTGGCTCATCGTCGCGTTGTGGCCATATACGTGTGTTGTGTATGTGTTGTGTATGTGTTGTGTGTTGTGTGTGTGTGTGTGTGTGTGTGTTGTGTGTGTGTGTGT
>JAWQFL010000012.1:854870-1010121 GCA_033442365.1 Creolimax fragrantissima
CGTGTGTTGTGTGTGTGTGTGTATGTGTGTTGCGTGTGTTGTGTGTGTGTGTGTTGCGTGTGTTGTGTGAGTTGTGTGTGTGTTTGTGTGTGTTGTGTGAGTTGTGTGTGTGTTTGTGTGTGATGAGTGGTGGTACCGACAGCATAGCGCTGACGTCTCCTTGCCGATGAGCCAATGGTATACGTTTTACAGTCTCCTGTTCTATCATGTACACTTTAAATATGACTCCTGCAGTGTACCAATAGCAGCTAGAGGCAAATTTCAAGCTAGCCAATAGCTAACAGTATACTGTATCGTGATCTATCATACTCACTTATATTAACCCTAAAATGTATTTTTAGTTCTTTACCAATTGTAGGTTGGGTAAGTTAAACCTTCGACGATAGATGTAGACGTTTTCGGTTGTATTTTTATCTGCCAATTGAATACCGATTAAGTTAAACCTTTGACGATGGATGTAGAACTTTTCGTTTCGTTTACTAATTGTTTTACAAATTACGAGTTACACGTATGTATGAATGTACAAGTTAGTATAACTTGGTAGTTTACTTTTATGTTTATTGCTCTACTTGACATTGGCAACACATCTGTAAGAATATGTTAAGTTGGTCTAATTTTGGCAATACTTGAGAGTAGTTGCTTTAGTTTGTTGCTGTGTTTGACATTGATAATACATCTATAAGAATGCGTACGTTAGTCTAATTTGTTTCAATACAGCATTCAATTATAAAGGACGTAATACATTACTCTGATTCCATGTTTACTATCGATAGGATGCGTTCATTGAACTATAAAGGACGTAATACATTTAAGATCTTCATTCTGTGGTATGGATTTTAAACTACAACCGTACGATATATGAAACCTCAAAGTTAACTTTTAAGCACAGGAGGCAGGTTAAAATGTGGTGAAGACCCTCTGTGCAACATTTCAAACAAGTATACATCGATCAAACAAATGCGAACACCGAGTCTATGAACAGATATAATATACGCTTCGTTTATGAAGAGTTGTGTCCGTACAATTATTATGAGAATACGAGAAAAATAAAATAGTTGTTTTTGCACCTTGGGAATATCAGCGATTATTGCGTTGTCATATAAGCTGTGTATATGCATCCTAGAAAATATGCAAAACATGCCAAGAGAGTCTCAGTGTTGGATAGTCAGTATAACGGAGTGAACACGTTCACAGATGGAAATGGATGGGCACGCGGGCCACGTATATTAAGCGCTCCCAAGCGATACAATTGCTTGTGTTAAGTTGAGATTTTTGTTGCTGTGCGGTCGCATACGTATGTAGACGTGAATATGCAACAATGATATTTCATAATCTTCTTAGATCCCGAATTTGAGCATATATCCATAAACTGTACATGAAGCAATCTGTTGGAAATCAAGGTAAGAATTAACTAATACGTAATATTGTCTGCATTTTTATGGATCTGTATGTGAAACATGTGTATGTGTTATTTGCCACCCGACAGGTATGCGATGAAACGTACGTTGCTTTTTTATTACAATGTACTCTATACCTCAACATAAAAATACCAAATAGCACAACATGGAAATGTCTTTCCATCTCTCTTTGATTGTGTTCAAAATTTTCGGGAGATTAAGACGTCGGTTGGCTATGCTGTATGTACAACATGGAATTGTATTTCCATTTCTCTTTGATCGTCGTACAAAATTTCCGGGAGATTAAGACATCGGTTGATAATGTCGCATGTTTTGATTATACCCATGTAAAGAGAAAGAAAATACAGTGCAAACAACAAACATTCTACATAGCAAGTGTCAATAACAACGTCTGCTATGAAATATAATAATCTCGTGGATCTCCAGTTTCACTCATCGTACCGTTCATTACGTTACCGTTGGAGAAGGCATGGGCACTTACATATGAATTGCGTCCACGCAGTCATGCCTTTGTGATGTGTTTACGCAGTTGTGTTAATGAATATGTCATATTTCTATGCACGTGTGTATGAGATGTGGAGTACATAATTGGTGGTTAAACCAGTATGCGCGTTCACCAAAATTTTAGGAGTTGCATCCATGAGACACCAGCCTGACCATTCTTCCACTCAGTCAAACAATTTGCTTCGTTTTTATCAATAGCGCTGCGTCCCCATGTTGTAAGTAAACGATTTTCGTGTCTATGTATAAAAGAAAGTCAATCAGAGTAGCAATGTGAGACTGTGATTGCAAATTGAAAATCTGCAATTTCAAATGTGATATAGTGCGGTAAGTTGAACGAACACAGACATGGGCGATTCATAGTGTATTATTACATAGTTCATGCGAGTGCTAGAAGGTTATAATAATATAGGCACGGAGACACCTAAGAATGTTACATACGACAAAGTAGCACACTTAAAAACGTATCCACAAATAACAAGTTATGTTGCTACACCACAAACACTCATTTACATACGATATTACAGCCAGAGTAGGAAGCATTGTAACGGTGAACGTTGACGGCAGTTCTGTTCGGAGTTGATCGCCGTATCTTATACAAATGAAGCTCTTGCCTTCATATTACCATTTCACGGATATGCATACATAAAAGCAACAGGCCAGTATGAGTTTATGTACTTGAGTATAGGTAGTTACAAGGTACGCACAGCCATACTGCGGATACATTATCATCATCTCACGTGGAACATACCATTAACGTAATCCATCATTACTTTTTCCGACTTGTCCAGAGAAACGAACAAAACAACAAAGTCCTCCTTGTACTTTTTCTCGAATTCGGCAAGTTTAGGTGAGAACACGCGACATGGACCACACCATCCCGCAGAGAAATACAACCCAACAATCTGTGCTTGTGGTTGTTTGACAGTACCAGGTGTATTCAGAAGATATACTTGCTACTTCAATATACGTACTACGACTATAGAGGTTGCCTAATATTTCGGCCCAAGCATGCGTGTACTCACAGTTATATACACATAAAATACAATGTACTTGAACATAACAAAGCGACACACATAATGTACCTTTCCGTCTAAAATTTTTGAATCGACAGTGTTGCCCTGACAGTCTATTAGTGAGTCCTTGTTAAACGTTGGCAGTCTACATGAAGTAGAACTGATGGTCTCATCTGCGCCTATATTTAATCGCGGTAGATAAGGAAGCAAACGTTCAAAAAAAATTAGGGAAAGTGGAAAACAAATGGTTGTTCTATTGGCGTGATATAATGGTGTGTACTTCAATTTTGTCTCTTTACAAGTGCTAGTACGCTTGAGCAACAGGGTACGTACCTATGAGTAAAGAGGACACAAGGCATGGTCAACAGCACGAGGAGGAAACGCACACCTCACACTATGCCAATTCATGGTGAGCAACGCGACATACACAATCTGTGCTTTTCACTGAATTATGTAGTTTATAACGTAGACTATAATATAGACTAACTTTCATGTATATGGATGGCGTGTTTGAGAGGGTATATATGTATATATATGTGTGTGCGTGTGTCAAAACAAGATCATACCACACCTTTGGCTTTCAACGTGCAAACGTCACCGTCACAGACATAATCATCCTTTCCCATGCTGTCAACATTGACTATTTTCAACAGATAAGGTAATGCTGTTCGTGGCGAATAGGTCCTATGCTCTTGACAAACGTTTTCGTATTGTATCTGTTTACTTATGTGTTTGTTTTTTTTGTGTACTGTTGGCGACGCTCTACATAGATCCTATCCTTGGGCTATTTTTAAACACCGTATGCTGTACAACTTCTATTTATAAAACCAAACACTATTAGAGAAAATATAAACATAAAATAGCAGGGAGAATAAAAGTATCTGATGTACGTATTTCTACAAACAGATCAGTGCTTGGGTGTAAGAGACCTTTATATGCTTTTTCAAATAGCGAATGACAGTCGTCGGAATGTGTATCGAGTACACATTATATGGACAGAATGCATTTCATCGCGATGGAAAAGATAAGCGAAGAATACGGTAATACGATCGGCTCTACTTCCTGCGTGTATATATTTGCTAGAACTTTCAAGAATACGTTTGCAGTGGAGTATACTATACTTACAATAAGATCGGCAACAGTGCAGAATGACCTTTGGAACTCATCTACGTCAATGAACATACGGGAATGTTAGAAGTGTTGCACGTACAAACACTTTAACGCCCCCGTATCTTGCAACACAAACACAGCACTCGTACAGACGCACATGAGTGCACATGCACGTACCATAAGAACTTACATAACAGTTCACACAAACAGTACTACCAAGCGATATCCCCGTTGCAGTAGATACTGCGGAGATAATTGTTCCACCTTTCAAATCAAATAGATGGTCGGGAATCTTTTCGGAATAAGTTTTGCTATTACGAAATTCCTCCTTCATATAGTATTAAACGTGTTGTTCATTTGTGCTGTGTGATAGGAGTGGGAATTATTCCTTTACGAGCATTGTAGACTCAAATTCACTTTGGTGGGTTGAGGTTATTCATGTTATATCTATAGGCTTTACAGCAGACAATTGTTTACAGCATATTTCACAGCGGTATGCGTTTGCTGAACAATGTCGCAAGTGTGTGTGTGTATGTGTATACTATCTACACAGCTCTTACACGACAAGATGTGTTAGTGATTTGAACAGAAGCAACATCTCCAGGTATGCATTCTCACGCCCATGCGCACCCTCACCATACGATCGATGTTCTGGGGATGACACATATTCATGGACAAACTAGAAATATTTAACCTGGTGGCATAATATGAATTGAAGATACTAATCGGTAAGCACACTCAGTATCTGTCGAAAGTCAGGTGGGGTAACGCATTTTGAAACAGGCCAGCTCCAGATTTTATCTTAAATTCAATTATATTGCCTTATTTGCTCGAGCGGCTATCGGACAAAATTAGCATCCAGTGAACGGGTAGTTTGTATAAAAAGGACATAATAGCAATAAAATAGCATAGTGTTCTGGACTGTTTGTTAAAATGGATGAATATATTGGCTTAATTATAGAAGTTTAAGTATGAAGCGCCTTCTTTACGAGCAGTTTGTTTAAGAAAATTTATAGCCATCATCGCTGGTTACCTATTCTATTAATAGTTTACTAATTAGGGTGCACCATACTTTTATTCAGACTTGATTAAAGTGCCATGTGTAGTTCATAACCTATATTTGTACCTACTCTTGGCCCAATCCTGGTACAATGATAAACGTAGCGTATACCTGAAGCAGTAGCTATAGTACAAATCCAGATTTAAGAAAATGTACATATTATCTGCCAATCCGTAAACACAAGAAATAAATCATACCATATAAGCTCCATAGTGTGTGAATAAGCGTGAGTACAGTTTCTTCCAATACGTATACGGTATTTTATGCCCAGAGGCCTTGCCTTCAGCGGTACGTTTTCCTTGTGGGTAGCCCCACGGGCTTTCCAGCGGTGCGGCAACCCATGTGTTTCGGTCACACACACCGCACACACACACACGCACACACACACACACAGACGACACACACACACACCAATACAACACATACCTCTGACTGATACTAATCAATTCAACACATAACGTTGCTCTGTAGTTATAGCGTGTTACATACATTTGTAGTGCATCTGCGTGTCATATACACGGAATCCCACGCGTATCGCATACGTGCTCCACATATACACACGCACACACTCACACACACGCACGTACGTCTACACTTCATTATGCTCTACGTGCTATTCGAGTCCGCCTCGGGCTATGGCCTCTTCGAGATGGCAGAGAGTGAGGGCATTGCATTGAAAAAAGAGGCTATCCAGACTGCTGTCACTGATCTTGCTCGTTTCGGCAAGATCTGCAAACTGAAGGCTTTTGCCCCATTCCGTAGTGCTGTTGAGGCACTTGAAAACATAAACTGTATCTCTGAAGGAATCTTGCACGATTATCTTCGTGATTTCCTAGAGGCCAACCTCCCTAAAGTGAAACCCGGCAAGAAGGCCAAATTCACACTTGGAATTGCTGATTCTAAACTCGGAACACAGCTCTCTGAGACCCTCAACGTCCAATGCGAGGGTGGTGACCTGTCCAAAGAAATTATCCGTGGAATTCGGTTTCACTTTGACAAGCTTATCACCGCTATGCGACCCGGTGATTATGAGAAAGCTCAGCTCGGACTCTCTCACAGTTATTCTCGTTCTAAGGTATGAAGAATGCGAATTGTTTTTTAGATGACCATTGCATTACTGTTCGAGTATGGTCTGCATACAGTTGCTGGCTGTGTGACAGTTCTTCGCGTTGAGTGATCTGGCGATGTATGCGTATTTGTTTATTGCATGAGAGTTGCTTTTATACACAATGCAGTTGCTGAGTGATCTATATATACATATATCCTTTTGTATACAAATCTAACAAAAACAACAATCAACAAATTGATATTTATAGGTCAAATTCAACGTGAATCGAGTCGACAACATGATCATTCAGGCTATTTGTCTACTAGATCAGCTTGATAAAGATATCAACTTATTCTCAATGCGCGCAAAGGAGTGGAACAGTTACTGTTTCCCGGAACTTGCCAAGGTGGTCACAGACAACTATATTTACGCGAAAACCGCACGTTTCGTTAGTGACAAGTCCAGTCTCAACGATAAGAGCGTAGAAGACCTCGAAGAAATTGTTGGTGATTCGGCCAAAGCCAAGCAGGTATTCCAAGCAGCCAAGTCTTCCATGGGTATGGATGTATCCGAGGTAGATCGTAACAGCATCAACTCATTCTTGGACAGAGTTATCTCTCTATCCGAATATCGAATGAAACTCAACACATATCTTATCGCCAAGATGGATGCCGTCTCCCCCAATTTGTCCAAGCTTATTGGCCCGGTTGTTGGCGCACGTTTGATATCTCAGGCTGGATCTCTCACCAACCTTGCCAAGGCCCCTGCATCCACTGTGCAGATCCTCGGCGCCGAAAAGGCCCTTTTCAGAGCATTGAAGACCAAGGGAAACACACCAAAGTATGGACTTATATACCATTCGTCTTTCATTGGACGCGCCGCCGCGAAAAACAAGGGTCGCATTTCTCGTTTCTTGGCCAACAAGTGTACCATCGCATCACGTATCGATTGTTTCTCTGGTATGTGTTATGTCTATGCAGGTGCATAGAGCTCATGACGTAGATTGTTTGATTGATAGCGCTATTCTGGGTATTAGTATGCTTTCTAATCTGATACGAGACACATCAATTTGAGAGAGATTGTATATATCATGAGTTTTTTGTTAGCTTTATCTGTATCCATTCGTAATTTGGACATTAGGGAAGTTCAATTTCTCGGTCGTTGAAAATCGATGGTAAATCATATGTTAAGAATTTTGTGCGCCTGCAATGGTGCCTCTCGCTCCGTGTCTGACCTACGCTTGTCGTAATTGTACCCCGATGTTGTCGCTGTATAAGTATTAATATACTTATGTTTATAGATTTGAATACATATGTTAGTCTTAACCACTGCCATCGACATCGATTATCTCATGTCTTTACTACGTAATATTAATGCTTTTGACAGATGTACCCACTTCTAAGTTCGGAGATGTAATGCGCGAGCAGGTCGAGGAACGGTTAGCGTTCTACGAGACAGGCGTCGCACCAGCCAAAAACCTCACAGTCATGGTATGTACAAAGTATAGTACGACACACGCACGCACTATGTCAAGTCGTATGCACGATCCTTTTGTTCTCACTTATCGAGCTTGAAGGTTGAAGGAAGGTCCATACATACATGTGTGCACAATCAATGAGCGTGCTCATGTGCACGTATTTATACTGCGTACAATGCACACATTGCAGCAAGACGCGTGTGAAGAAGTCCGAAAAGAGAATGGAGATGTGGAAGTAGAAAGATCGTCGAAGAAGCGTTCAAGAGATGATGAGGAATCTGAGGAGGCTCCCAAGAAGGCAAAGAAATCGAAGAAGGAGAAGGTAATGATTTGTACCGTATATGCGTGTTCGAGCATGTGTTGGTGCAGTTACATGAACTGATTGTTTTGTTTTCAGACTTTTGGGTTGTGGATACGTATGTGTGTACCCGTTGTAATGATTTGTATGATTTTAACATATTTTTATTTCGTTTCACATTAATTTATTCAGAGTAAGAAGGGTGAGAAGACCGAGAAAAAGACCGAGAAATCCGAGAAGTCAAAATCTAAGAAGAGCAAGAAATCCAAGAAGGAGTAGAGATGTAGGATATATGTATTTATAGCTGCCCTACGTTTAGTACCATTCACATACATATATATATATATAGACAAGTATTAATTATATATCGACATTGTATATCTACTCTCTCCCCCTCCCTCCTCCTACCCTGCCTTAACCACACGTATTCAAGTAATGTTTGAGGAATATTCCTACCAAAACATAATTTGTAAACCACGACGAATTGAGATTTTATAGAAGAACGAATAAAATTTTCAACCTTTGGTGATAGTCATTATTTTTTCGAATCAAGTAAGAGTTGTTCAATTTTAAACGTAAGTTATACCGTTATCCTAAACGGTGGTGGTGCTTTGTTATAACACAATTTTTAAATTTCATAACTGTTGTCCTACCGAAGCGCGTAGAGTATCAATGTCAATATAATTGGAGCGGTATAAAACAGCACGAAAGTTTCCCTATTTATCTCTATAAATCATTCATATTTGTCACAGTATTGCGTTACCTGAATATACGCAACATATGTAGCTATATTACGTTTACATCTCAAGTAATACTGCACAACTTTCTAAACTTATCATTTGGTACAGCCAATGGCAAGTATGCCATTAAGTATAGTATTGTTACGCGTGTGGAAGTTAAAAAGAATGCAACGAACAATATCATTCACTGTAGTTTGTGTACAAGCTAAGCACACCCTTTGCTTTCTGTTCGGATATGAGTGCATTGCTAAACTAAAAGCAAGTCACTATTTAAAGGCGAACAATTCGTTATTTATATTTTATATTTACATATAGTTTTGCCATGTCGTTAATTTCGATTGCGAAACAGGGAGATGTAAACCCTAAACCCTAAATTTACTCACAAATTTACTCCTATACACAGACACTCGAATTGGAATGAACTACACGAGCATACTATCTGGGTTGTAGTTGCGCTTGACCTTGCCCACAGAAGCCATAACATGCTTCATAACATCATTTTTGATTAAAACCGTGTCCCTTGAATTAATGACAACGGTGGTACTATCTTTCAATCTGAAAGCAAGAAAGTTCTTATCCGCCATTAAATCTTTGACGTCCCTTCTGTGATCTATGGAGCTAATTTCACTACAAAAGAATACGAACAAACATGTACAAAAGTATAAAGGACCTAAGTAATACTGGTAGGTACGCTTGTTTATATGTCGCAAAGGAGCTCACTTCGTTTCTATTTTGCACGAAAACATCTGCACACAAACATATATATAAACTTTAAACGCCAATTGCAAATTTCCGTGCAAATGTGTGCGTATATTAAGCATTGCTTACGTGTACTTGAAGCTAGTCCACGGATTCCCATCCAGACGATTGAGATATACGCCGTTTTCTTTGATGTGTATAGTGATGCCGTACTCCTAAGATGGGTACAAACATGCAGAAAAACGTGATTTGAAATGATAAACTGCGCGTTATGTGTGTAGGATGGAGATTAACATTTCGGTGGAGGGAATACACACGATATGATAAGAACATGTATATCTATAAAAGTTTAACTTACTTCCTTCCTCTTAGACTTGAACTTTTTTTTTATCAATCTGTACTTCATTTTATTCTCCTTAGAAGTGCCACCCTCGTATGCCTGAAAGTACGAAAGCAAAAAGATGAAATATTGCGCCAAGGTCGCTATTTGTTTCTTTGTACATTAACGTACGTTTACGGTCTTACGTTGGTCGCGTACAGCAGTAATGTAGTAAACATTTCTATCTATTGAATTGTTTACTTGCTTTCACTCATTGGCATGACTAGGCACAAGTGAGAAACAGTCACATCTACGTTCCTAAACTGCACACTATAATATGAAGAAGACTCTAGCATAGTTTGTTCATACACACACATGCCTCGAATCCTTCGTAGTATTCTCTAGACGGTAAATCTTTTATAACATCGGCGCGGTCAAAATTTTTCGGTTTTGCATAGCTCATGTGTCGTTCATGTTGCTCTACCACCGAAAATTTCCGCTCAAAGGATTCACTTACATCCCTGTTTTGATATCACTATGTCAGTGACAGTCTATACTCACGACAAAGACTATTCACATGTATGTACACATATACAAAACTCCAGTAATATTTCAAGGGATTCATGTGAACATTATAATTTTTACGGTTCCTACATGACTACTAGCGTATGCAATCAGTTACTACTCCCACTTACTTATCAGCACGAGACTCTTTCAAGTCTGTAGACGAAACACCATTCCTCTCAGAGTCCTCAAATCTATCTGCAAAAGCATCGTAATTCGGTAACGACATTATTCCCAATATTATGTATTTGCATCCAAATATTTGTAATTACTACAAATAGTCACGTAACAACTATACGGCATTTATGTGAATGTGTGTGCGTGTTTGTATGTGTTTGTGGTTGTATATGTGTAGAGGGTGCCCTGCTTGCTGATAAGGGTTACAGATTTTCTTTCCTCTATTCAAGTGACTTGATTCGTCTTTCTTGCAAGATTTAACCCCCGCCAATCATATACCTTCGTTGAGATATTTATTAGTAAGCCCTTTTAAAAGCCCACATTATGTATTAGTAGGCCCCCCGCTCCTTCGTTCCCTCCTTTTCTGCCTTTCAACAGCCGTTATGGGGGTTTATAGTGAACACATGGCACTAAGCAACAGGCAGAGAAACGCTGACGATCCGCAATAAAACGGGTATTTCAACCTTCATCCACGTGCACAATCAAGTACATACATACACGCACGTGCACTTAGATATACATATATATATTCACATACTCTGTCATTATGCCTACTGAAAACCAAGTGCTATCGCAAAACGAACCATCAAAGAAGACAGATGGACGACCAAAATCTGGGCGTATTTGGAAGCAAAAGAAGCAGAGGTATAGAAAGCTTTTGTGCCATTTTGCTTGGAATTGTTGTGCTATTATCAGTTCAAAATTGTTCTACCGTTTGCCTTCTAGATTTACGATGTACATGTGTATATCTCTTTTTGTGTTGCAACTGTACGGGGTTGCCCTCAATGCAGGTGCTCCTTGTGGAATACGTAGATTCTCCCGCGCACATACACACCCTCGATAAACTACAGAAATTCTACATTGAAAGCGAATTTCGCGTAACTCATTGCCGTATATACTCATACATTCACGTTTCCGCTGTGTATACCCTTGCAACAAAACACGAAAAAAAAATGTAGTAGTTCTCTAAAGACTATCCTTAGTTTGTGACATTTTGATTAGATTGTGTACAACATAGGCACATATGTATTGCAGTAAATAGCTCACGTCGATACAGCTGCTTGCTTGTTTATTCTTCACACCCAAAACCATTCTTGTTGAATGACTTTTGTGTTTATATATAACTTTGTGTCTATACGTGCACACACACACAAACGTGGTCCAGGAAAACGAGAGCATTGGATCTGGATATATAATGCTCATTTAGCAAAATCCAACACTCATGACCTACTTCACTTGATCTGTTATTTCAAATTTCAAAAGTACGTACGCATTCACAAATACACAAAATACTGACGCAAACTCTCGTAATCTTGCCATATACATCAATCACAGATTCTCGTCAATCAAAAACCAGCGTGCGTTGCGCACAACGTTCGAAGAGAAGTTAGCGAAGAGAGCGGAGCGAAAGAGTCTTAAAGAATACGAAGGTGAATTGGCAGAAAAGGAGGCTGCGAAGAAGGCTGCGAAGAAGGCTGAAAGAGAGGCCAGAGCTGAGAGAATATTGGAGAAGGCACGCAAGGCCGAAGTAGTTCAAGTGGTATGTATATTGTTACCCAATGTACGTTTTTATTTACGAAATAGATTTGCTTACATACATGCTATGTCACTCGACTATACGTTATGGTCTGATAAGAGTATATTAAAGAGGAGAATGAAATAGAGAAAAGAAGGAGGCATTAATGCACTGTATAAAACAGCTAGCGCTGAAATTGTTTTGCAGTGTACTTGTCTTCGTTTTGCGCTCTTTGTTTAATCGGAATCACATAAGAGTTTTATAGAATCAGAGTGATGAAGAGTTAACAAACGAAAAAATGTGTAGAAGGGTTACATAGCCGAGGTCACACAATTCGCGTCTGCGTTTTTGAGTTTGCCGTACATATTTATACATATCTTTTGGTAATTTTTTTTAAGGCTACCGTGATGATCGTCCACATATGGCACTGTCGACAAAAAAAATTAATACTGCATACCCATACGAATATGTTATTGTTGAAGTGCATACATGACATGAACTAGACGACTGATGTGCACCTGTTGCGTGCACTCGTGTATCAATTCACCATCGTTATTATGTATACAGTATTATTTCTTGTACCATCATGTCGAGGAATTGTATGGCAAAATTATCCTTTCCGTATTTCTCACTTAAACATATTGCTATTTTAAATAGTTTTGGGTAGGAAATAGTTTGGATGGGTCATTCTTGCATACGTTTACGTATGTTCTTTTCACTATGTTGACCTCAGTTTTTCATGTCTCAAATTCTCAGATTTCCAATACTCGCAAGATCAAGAAAATGTCCAAGAGGCAACTACGAGCTCTAGAGACGAGATAAACAAACGTAGCCAAAGTGAATTATGATTTGATGTGTATAAAAATGTCGCATGTTTGCACATGTACTTCGTTTATCCACGGATATAGATATAAATATGTGTCCATCTACGTGAACAGATATCCTATGAATCCGCCGTTGTATAGTTTGTATGACACTTTACAATAGTAATAAAGCCATACGTTGTAAAATATACCTTACATGAATGCATTGGCTGAAACCCGTTTCTCGCTTTCTGCACTACATAGAAAATGTATCTACATTCTCAGATATGCACACCATTGTATTGGCTATGCATATATTTATTGACTCTACTAGTATGGTATATGCGGAATTGCCTGCGAGTTATATTAGCTCAAGGTTCTCATTCTATATTCGGAATCAAATAGCGGTTTTCTCTCAGTATTTAAACTGAGGATTGCAGATTAAAATTCTTACTAGTATATATGGACATCTGTTTGTTGTTTTGAATGTAGCATTTGAAAAGAAATTGTAGCTGTTTTGATAAAACATAACCGCTTCGCGCCTTCTATTGTGAAAGTTGGTAAAGCATCGTACAATGATACATATTTTTAATTTTTTGTCGTAATTCGTATATCGACCTTAAGTTCTGTCTGCGCATTGGTGCGTACTATTTAGCTTGCCGGCTTGGCTTGTTATATTTGTTCGGCGTATGTATTTTAGAACATAAGAAACTATTTAAGTTTTTAGCAGTTAAAAGAAGGGCCGTACCTCTCATGGCGAAACGGCTTTAGTTCTCGTGCGTTTTAAGCCACACACGCTGGTAGAGGCGATTTTTACCACTTTCAAAATCGTACACTGCTTTTGCTGGTTCAAAATCAGTAAAAGACGTACGCCCATGTAAGAGCTGTGTGTCGTTGGCTAAGAGAGTCTCGCCAGCATTCATATTATATCTGTGTGATTAATAAATAGGCAACACAAGGTATAAAAAGCCTGCACCTCGAAAAGTAGGAATGGATAACACGAGGGAAAGAGTTTGTGGTCGTCAACTCTTGGTCGATACGATCATAGCAACAGGCGTCCACAAGTCGTCCATATACGAAACATGCATTACTCACATGTGAAACAGAGTATCTAGTAGTATACCACATTGTTAAAATTGGATACATTTGGTATGTGCCACACTCACGTTTTCTGATCTATAGACAAATATAAAGTCACACCTGAATTGAATAGTAGACATCTCGCATACACAATCAAGTACATCCAAAGCCCATAGCTGCTTGTTGGTAAGAGGTTGGTTCTGTCTTTTGTGCGCGCTCTCTAGGTAGTCCCGTAGATATCGCAGAAGAGGCTCCCCTTTGTCGTTGTAGAAAAGAATGGGTGCTCTACACATATATTCACATTAATATATTCACATTAATTCATGGCAATGTTGATGGAAGAATATGACTCGCGCAAATCTATCTATATGATTTCTTTCTCAAAGATACGAACCAGAACTGTGATAAAACCAATATCAATTATTGCTTTGTATACCTGTAAAACTCATCTGAGAATCCACGCAACTCCCACCAGAAGTTCCCTCTGAGTACATCCAATGCTTCGGGTGCGTGCTCCATGAGATAATTGTGTACACCAAGAGAACTACACAAGATACTCTCCCCGCCAATATGTGCAGGCTAGTTTGGTTGTATAGGAGTTATGATTAGTAAATGTATACAAGTACGTAAATCAGGCTATAAATATTCACAACAAAAATATCAATATTCGAATCGAACGTTGGGAACAAGTATTACAACTTTTAGTATTTATTCAGAATATAAATACACTAAATGCGCTAGCAACATTCACATAACGTTAGTGTGTTATAGCATACCTTGATACATGTCAATAACATGTAATCCCAAAGGTCGGGGATATTGACATTATCCGTGTGAATAGACCCACCGTCCTTAGACTGATGGTAACGAGCACCGTTGGCCATCTGAACAGCGTCGTTTCGATTGTACACAAGAATAGCACGAACTCCTGTACACAAAAAAATACAGTTATTAATAGACGCTTTTAATGTGAATAAAAAAATTCCTCGAAGAGGTTGATTTAACCTAGTGAGATGAAGTGTAACCTTATCATCACTGTAAATGAGCACTGCAATGAGACAATGAAATCCTTTGCATTACTTACCCTCGGCGTTCTGCTCGGGAGTCCTTCCAAGTACCTGTGCTTGAACAAAAGCGTTAATACGTCTTTCTCTGACTGAGAGAAGACTATCTACGGGCTTAAGAATAACAAACCCCTCTCCATCAACGAGACTGCTCTGTTCAAGAGAAAGTAATTCCTTTAGGGTAGAGGGTAGATCGTGACGATTGACCAAGATATCATCAACCTGTTCATGAATAAAAATTGCAACAATTAAGCAAATAAAAATTGAAAATGATTTTCGGGTGTGGGAATCGTACTTAAATACTGTAAGTTGGGAGTGTGATTGAACACTATATCTTTGAGATTCGATTGTTATCATTCTTCATTGAAGACATAACTCTGCAAATTCGGCGTAGAATATGTACTTCGAAATGTATAAAGTTGTCAAAATAGGACAGTAAAACGTACCGGAATGCCAGAGTGGTCAAGATGTTTCACATACTCTCCGAGCTCTTTCTGAGTTGCGTCGGAGAAAGTGTGAAAGATATTGCCCTTGTTTAGAGTGCTGCTGGTCCAAGCCTTTGGTAAGTCATATTTTCGGTTAATGTCAAAATGATCACAGGCCTCCTCTGCAGTCATACTATTAATACTTCGAACGAATGAGGCACATGCCGGCACACGAGCAGAGCGCGCACAGAGGACATTGGCAATGGACTTTGATGCACGCAACATGTTGACTTTGGTGTGTCACGTTCTTCTGTTTTCTAAGTGAATATGGCCACAGCCACCTGCGATATATTTATATATCCTCTTAAAGAGAGAGAGAGAGAAGTTAGGGGAAGTTGTTGTTTTGCATAGAAATGCGTGGAAGCAGATAGACGAGCTGTGCGTATATTTGTGTGTGTCTGTCTTTGTGTGTGTGTGTGTGTGTCTGTGTGTGTGTGTTTGTCTGTTTGTGTCTGTGACCCACCACAAACGGACGCCCAAATCCGTCCTTCTTCTCTTCCCTCCTTGATTAGACCAATGAGATAAAGCTAGTGTGCCTCGTTAACTAAATAACTAATTACTATTGGATTTATTTATAATAATTGGAATATACCGAAATTCATTGGAAAAAGGAAATTATTAGCTCTACGGAGTATACATACGCATACAGGCAAAGACACGCCATGTTCCATCCATTCCACAGAAAAACAATAGATCAGTAGTTTTCATTAGTTATTTACGTATAGTACGTTTTCTCCCTGTGTGCGACTAGGGGACGAGACCGTAGTGTCCGTCCAAGTCACACTGAAGAATAGAGAGTAAATACGTAAACTCACCCAATCGATGCTGGGTTGCGACGTAATAAGTATATTTTGTACTGTAATAGAAAGAGAAAGGTGTAGTTTACGTAAAGTACGGATTTTGCAAATGTTGTATCTAAGCAGATACTGACTCTTGACAACGGATGTTGGGAGAAGAAGCAAAAAAAACAAAGAAAAACCCATTTTTTGAGTTCTTTGCTCTTATGGTTGTCAAGATAAAAACAGGCGTTGCTAAGAACACCAAAAGTTGAATTTTGTGTTGTGAGGTAGAGACGACAGAAGGACGGACGCACATGACGTTTATTATCTTATACGGATGATCCAAATGTTGAACAGATATATGCATTATTCTACGAACAAGAGTATCCGTTAAGAAGTTTAACGAAGCATATGGAATGCAGAGAATATTGCCATCGAACAAGATACTTACTCTAGAGCGCGTGTTGTGTGGTTGCAAGTATGCCCACACTGGACGTGTAGGTCTGAAAATGATGAAAGTAGTAGAAACCATTGTATATCCTGTGCAGTAGTATGTATTCGTTTTAGTGAAGCCTATTCAACAATGTTACATAGAAGAAAATTAATGGGTCGGCTCTACACGTCCTTTAGGAAGGGGCGAGCAGGTAAAAACTGCTCTTCTAGGGCGTGGGCACTGGGCTTTGGGTGGTGTGTATGGCTCGCAGTGATATGTTTTATAATATCGGTGGCACGTATAACTGGGCTTTTCGGACTAATTATTGTAATTGATTTGGGTATCAATCCCTTTGATTTGTATTTGTTTGACAATGGCAACGTCACACGGTCAGACTATCACTATCTGTCGGATATGTTTAATAGAACAGACGATGCGCTAAGGTGAGGATGTAAAGCTAAGAAAAGTGCCAATCTCCTGCATACATGCATATGTGTACGTATATGTATACATAAGTGTTGGACTGGATAGATGACAATACATCTATGTGTGTGAATACGTCTACGCAGGCAAATAGTCGTGTGATAGATATAGTTCGTGTGAAGTAGGTTCGCAGCGCAAATACATCACTGTGTCATTTGTCATCAGTCGTGACATCAACTTGACGTATTCCTTTAGTTATTACTACTGAAGCACATAAACGAGCTTGATTTCTTGATTATAGATCTACGCGCGATCACTGAAATATTCTATTTAGGTAGGAGTGTTACTAGAACAGAGGATAATTTTCACACTCGCCCAACATACTTATCACACTCAAATTACCTTCTTTCCTCAGGGACATAAAGATTCCGTATTCAATAAGTGCCGGAAGCTTACTAGGTCTATGTAGGCATGGAGGCCCAATTCCATGGGACGATGACACTGATATTATTGTTCCAAAAGAAGATTTTTTTACCGTTATTGATCACTTGAATGAGACACTCTCGCCTCATGGCTACGTAGGTAAGTATGGGTACATTGAATCAATGTGATAATAGTACAAATATTCGCGGAAATATATTGCGTACCTTATAGTATTGAATGCACGTTTGTTCAAACATTGCTATTCTTATATAGCATAACCAGTCCTCCCTCTCGAACGACCCATGTGTACATTTCAGTAGTTGCACGTATTAGTGCTCATGTGATATTAGAGTACATTGTCAGATGTCTGCTATTGCGACTATGTCTTCTAAAATGGGGCGTCATGTAGATATTCATCATACCAACACGCTTCCCTTGCAAGATTACAAACACCGTATGCATTGCCACCCTGACATTAACAGTCCAGGGCTTAAAACGATTATTACGTTGCAACTTAGCGATGCAGTTATCATACTGCCGTTTATGTCAACTACTTTTCCGAGCAGTATAGCGGTTTACAGTATGACAAACACAATATATCTTGCTACATTCAGTGATGTATCAAGCACCGGCGAGCAAAAACATGCGCAAGATAAAAGCAAAGCTATTCCCCGTCAACGGTACACCAGTAAAATCTCGACAATGCCGTCTGCTGGGGCAAGATTGCTACAAGTATCCGTTTATCGGTATGTATACGAATGAAGGTAATATATATATGTCGACAGCTGTAGGATACGCCTATATCTTGTTGAGTTATATTTTGTGCTTGACATTTTCTGTACAGATATACCTATTGGGACGTGCAATTCGTACGATGTGAAGTGAGTATGTATTTGTTTGGAAAGTTAACAGCTTTTCTCTCTTCATTTCCGGCGTACGTTAAAGATGTGCGCGACTAGTTCAAGTGAACCTTACAAGCAGTATATACTGTAACATTACTAGAGTTACTTGGAGTACGTTCTGTGATGACTATAGCATTCGGATGTATTGGTACACGAGCCACTGTGCCTTTGTTTATTCAATACGCGAACGAAATACAGACATGCCCGCTTTCGCATGTTGGGTACATATGATAATGTGCAACCTTCACTCACTTAGAACATTCTGCGGTTCCCGTTCACGCTTACAAGAGTAACGTATTGAACATATTTTTGAAGTACAGACATATTTGTATACTTTGAGGAAAAAGGTCAGGAGGGCAAAACTACACTCCGAATGTCAGATAAGGAATACACGATTGTGGATAGGTAAGGCATAAAGGCCGAGAGTAGAGTGTATATACGAAAGGCTGCTTTACTATCTTAACCATGTTCTGTGTGCATAGTAAATGTATAAAAATGTCGAGAGAAGCTACAAGTAGCCATTTGGTCCAATAGATGATTCCATGAAAAATGTATGCATGTTCTAAATCATGTTTAGCTAAAGGTAAAGATTAAGGGTACATGTTGCTATGACTGTATTTCACTCTACGTACACCCAAATGCACAATGTTATGCTGAAAAAGATGTCTTTGCAAAGCTTAATCAAAGTTTATATTCCAATAGCACACTCGTACGCGAGACCGTACCAGTAACGTACCAATGGCCGGGCGGATTTACTTCACACGTCAGAGCGTTCAACGGAGCACACGGAATAGTTAAAAAGATGTACGGAGAGCTATACATGGAAGTCTGCATAAGCAGAGGCTACAATCACAAATTGAACAGGTAAAATTCACCGCCCTTTGTGACGTACCACCTATCATTTTACATGGGTATTCCCATAATTTTTATATTTTCTATGCGTGCAAACATGTCTATACGCATATCTACAAGAGTAGAACTTGAAATGATATATACTCATTTTAAAAAACTCATCAAAACATTGCATGTTATCTCTACTTCTATATGCAGCTTGGCTGAAAAGTATAAAACCTTTTCTATGCCGTGTTCGAAAGTACAAGTACTAAAACCACATCTTCCGTTCTCTGGCGGCATATCAATGTGTGCAAACAGTCTACGATCACATGTATAAATAGAGACGAAGGAGTGTGAACTATAGCCGCCCAAGCAAATACTGGCGTGTAAATTTAGTATGTTGCGAGTAAATAATTCGCATTTACATTAGAACTACAAGATTAGCAACACTACCAATGAAATAGTCAACTCGTAAGAACTATGGCTGATGACTGAGCACGTATGTGCACTCAATTGACAATGTAGATCTATTAAAGATCTTGGAATCAAGTTTGAGATGATAAACGCCATTCATCTACACTGTGATTGCACTGTGTGTGTGCCTGTGTTGGTATTCTTACATGACAGAAAGTGAAGTGTAATTTAAACTGATGCAAACAAAAGTTTCAAATGAGTATGTAAGAATTGTGATTCGCGAATCGCCTGTTTATATGGAGTATTACTGGTTGTCATTTTGGTTCAAACCGCCTTGTTACAAATTAAAATGTAGTTGAATTACAGCTTTTCGCGTATTGCTAAAATTAATCTTCAAAAACCAAGGAAACACTGAAGCCATATTAGAAAAATTCCAAACAAGTTTGTACAAATTGCAATTCGCTACTCTCCTTATTACACGGGTCTGACTGGTTGTTATTGTTGGATGACTCTACCTCCCAGTTGCAAACCGGTCCTAACAGACCCACCCACGTGCACACACTCTTAGCACTTTATACTTTGAACCAAACCCCTTAATGGTCTACAACGAATAGGGTTCTGTGTCGTATCGTCTCGCATCGCCGACCCGAAATATAATAGAATGAGGACACCAAAATTGCTCACTACGCCGTCAAAATAAATGATTGTTCAAGAGACTGGTGCAGCTTGGGTCTTGATGCCCTCCCTCCACGAACCAGTGTCTCACCCATGTTGCACATCTGTGCACGTCGGTGTTGTTCCTTCGGCTTCCTTTCGGTACTTTGTAGTTTTATAGGGCAACTATTGAAGTTTTTTGAACGCCAGTGCTTATTGTAACAGTTGTTGGTGAGTGAGGAGTGAGTGAGAGTGAGTGACTTGAGGTGAGTGAGAGTGAGTGACTGAGGTGAGTGACTGAGGTGAGTGACTGAGGTGAGTGACTGAGTGAGTGACTGAGTCACTGCTTCAGTGAATGAGTGAGTGAGTGTAGTGAGTGAGTGAGTGAGTGAGTGAGTGAGTGAGTGAGTGAGTGAGTGAGTGACTGAGTGACTGAGTGACTGAGTGACTGACTGAGTGACTGACTGTGTGACGGACTGTGTGACGGACTGTGTTACTGAGTGACTGACTGACTGAGTCACTGCACTGCGTAAGTGAAGTCACTGCGTAAGTGAGTGAGTGAGTGACGGACTGTGGGTTTACAGACATGACCAGAAGACGCTCTATGATTGGTGGACTGATAGATTAATTGATTTTTCTCAAGCGTATCAGTGTAATGTGCGTACATTGGCTGACCGTATGAAGTGCTATGAAAACGCTAGACTTGTTTTTTCTATAGTACGTAAATTTGAAACAATATCGCTACGCCCCTCAATTCCCTATGATCAGTTCAATATACGTAAAATAGTTTAACTGAAACTCTTTCTGTGGACACTCGTTCTATACGGTTTCCCTAAATTTCTCATTGTATACGCACAAGTAAACGTACAAAACATGAAAAACGTACACAGTCTCCCATGCCGTAGTGGGGGAAGAAAATGTAAACCTTCAATCCATTTAAGTGGCCGTCCACTCAATCGGCTCTATCCGACACGCCGTACCACGTTACGATGAAACGGACGCGCATTGGTCGTATCAGTGCCGTAAAACCGAAAACAAAACGAAATTTTGTGAACACATTTTGTAAACACATTTTGTGAACACATTTTAACGATTCGCACAACACACAATACGATACTAAAATGAACGATCTGAGCGTTCCTCAATTTTTCGGTTTCTTCTCCATCGTTGGCACATATATAAAGGTTTCTCCACTGTCATTCCCAGTCCAAAAAAACAAAAACTCTCTTTATAATCGGCCAGCTAGTTCCCGTCATAAAATAAAACAATGGTTGGTTTCGTCTTTCACTGCTGACGTAAGGATACCTTGGATCGTCTCGTTGCCCGCTCGCACGAATATATAGATATATATCCGCAAAAG
Source organism: Creolimax fragrantissima (assembly GCA_033442365.1). NCBI lineage: Eukaryota > Ichthyosporea > Ichthyophonida > Creolimax > Creolimax fragrantissima. The sequence goes on from JAWQFL010000012.1 coordinate 876,468, forward strand.
TTTGAGCAAACTGCTCGGATAGGAGGTTGAATTTGAAAAATGTTGGAAGTAACAAGAATGAATCGGGTTCACGTAAGCTTTGACGATAACGTCCACCTTCACAAAGCCATACCAAAACGTCTCTATGATCGAACTAGCATTGCCACTATTGAGGAAAACACCTTGAATACGACGACTATGCAAGCCATTCTGGAAGACATTGCATTGGTGAGGGCCGACATGGTGCTACACCCGCAATCTGACCTCACAGCAAGAGGGTTCCCACTGCCTCTCAGGTGACAAGAACCGGGCGATTTAATCTTGACTGGACATCTGTAGCTGTACAAAAACGCAAAGTGCGAAAGATTTTGTTCCCGACGAAGCAGTTATTTAGTATTCCAAGTACATACATGATATGAAAGTTCGCCTGAATATATACTATACTTGTACATAGAAACCTGATACCACTGCACACTTGAATTAGCACTAATGTTGTGTTGACAAGTATTAGTTGCAACTATAACGACATTAACTGTCACTTATACATTAAAAGATTAACAGTCAAGTAAAATGCGAAATAATTCTTTGTTTTGCTCGTTATGCACTCCAAGCATCTTCCGGAGTTTGAATTACTACCTTATTGCGTGGGTACTCATGGTCCTTGAAATTATGGCATTACGAACTGGTGAAGGTGACGTGTTTCCTGTCGGCCTGGGTGGCCATTCCAAGGCGATTGGTTGCTTTGTTAGAGTCTTATAGTTGTATAATACTGTGAGAGCAACAATCGTGAAAATATGGCAATAGGAATAAAACTACTGTCACTGGCCGTCCAGATTTTATGTGAAAATGATTTATTGCGCACGAACGATTATTACACGCAATATGGTCACATATTATCTTTACATGTGTGATTTTGATTTAGGTTTTCACAGAATTGAAAGTTATACATTCTCAACAAACAAATTCGGATATATTTTTCAATTTATAGTTTCTACCGCTACGGTATGGGCGAGTGTCCCTAAAGAACTACCATGTTAACATATTCTGACACGTCCAATCCATACCTGTGTGAACGCCAGATAATTCAAGCAACAACGATCAATACGGCAGCGGTCAGCACATTTTAAATGTAGTATAACCTACCCTACCCTGAATAGCATTCGAATCATTAATATTATGGTACTAGATGTAAAACGTCTATATGAGTCGCATGTTTATTTGTACAAAGGTCATATATAACTTACAAACGGACAACAATGTATAAAATCCCCTAAACTGGACGTATATCTATTCTTGTAGTCGAGGTATAATATTGTGAGAGGAATGATCGATCATCTTGTATGTAACACGTCTATACGAGTCGCATGCTTATTTGCACAAAGGCCATATATAACTTAAAAACGGACAACAATGTATAAAATCCCCTAAAATGGACGTATATCTATAGGGAAAAGAGCTACTATGAGTACTAAAATATAAGTTTAACTTTTGTGTACTTGTCATCGGGAGTGATATGATACGTATTCAGTTCAACATTTGATCAATCACCCTCACTGTTCCGTTATTGCCTCATACATCATGGGCACATTACTCTCTTCTTTCGTGTATCATGGACGCATAGTTACTCTCTTTCACATCCGTACTTCTCATCGGAAGTAATCGGTCGTGCGAATCTTGAGGTAACCAGCAGGAAAGAGTACTTTAATCATCCAGAAATATATCACGCTATATTCAGAATAACAACATTTCACCCAGGCCACTTTCTGCGTACTTACAACTGCCAGCCACCACACCGCTCCATTTTTCTTGTACGCGCAGACAAACATCCATTACTGCGCGTACGTACTGAATGACCCAACTATTCTCGTTACCCGAATTGGTGGATTTGCCATTACTGCATCACGCGAATGTGTAGCTACTCACAACATATTGAGTGAATACGGAGCATACATGTCTTTACATGAACAAAACTATCATTCATCCGTGAGCCTATTTTATTTTCTATGTACAGCTAATACTATTCATTTGTACTGTCGCTTGGGCGTGTAGTTTGTTCATGTATGCGCAGTATGCGAATAAGTTAAAACAAGTTACCCAAGAAATGCCCAATAAAATTTTCGGCATTATTCCTTGGCAACCCTTCTACATTCACCACCTTACGCTTTGTGGATGTTGTTATACACTCAAGCAACTTAGCTTTGATCTTGCTGGACTGATTCGACGCAAGTGCATACGACTTTGGTTTGTCGTTTTCCAATACCTCTAAGATAAGAGTATTAAATCCGTCCTTAAATTTCCTGTTTTTGGTTTTTTGAATTAGAGGAGTAAGGAAAACAATATACTAAACGTGTAAGTTAAACAATATACTAAACATAACAAGCGAAATCTACGCTGATGAAGACGACTTCCCAGCATTCGAATAGGGTCGTGTATGAAACATATATAAAGTAAGACTATAAACATACTCACCCAGCATTCGGACTGCTGCCAGCGCAGATTGGATTATGCATAAGGGACAATAGAATTTTCGCTCAGAAACAGTCGTCTCCACTTCTAACGAGCGGTATAGAGACGGTACATTGCAACACAAAGCAAGCATACAAACACGTGCCTGTATAATCAACATAATGATAGCCTTGTTCTTACAACTACAGTATAGCAGCTGGACTTGTTCAACATAAACGTTCCATACCTATGATGTATTTTTTTCACATCCTTGTATGGTAATTCTTTTATGATTCCATTATGCGGATGGTACAAGCACAGACCATCAGCTAGACATGCCAATACTAGTTCATAATCCGGGTCGCGTTCTTGCTGTTCCGCCGAACCTATTTTCTACAGGTTCCAACGAATATGATGAAAAAGATGAAACAGTGACAGCTTGCATACAAAGCAAGGTGGATTCTGGAGGAATGCAACACACATCCGAATATTTGAGGTGGTGGGTAGAGAATTGTAGCTGCTGACATTGTATCTTGGGAGAGCTCAACCTTTGTCAAACATCTTTTGTGTATGCATCATCTTTTAAAATATATAGGTTTCACGTACTTTAGTATTAGCTACATGTGATTTACTTGTGCTTTTCTATAAAATTAACGGCATATATTTCAACATGTGCGTATTTTGAGTAGATAAACATTTACAAATGCAAGAAAGTGCGTATGGGCACACTTACATTTCTCGGAACTAGGAAGGCCATAAAAGTTGTCACTGGGGTTGGACCTTTAGCTGCGCTGTTGGCCACAGGCAACACTGTGAGTAACATATCCATATCAATATGAAACGAACATAGTGAATCTCAGATGCAGGCAATAGGCAATGCTCGAAGGTGACAGTCAATACACAGACAGACGAAATTCAACCGTGTCGTATCATACGAATGTGGACCAACGTATACTTTCAACAGCACACAACAGCAGCATATAGTATCCGGTACACTAGTCCATACCTTCTTCCGTATCACTCATCACATCGAGTGCATTGTTAAAATCCCAAATATCACCAGTTTTGTTATAACTCACTCTGCACACGATTACAAAAGTATTGCCGAATACTAACATGTCAGTAATAGGGTTTTAAATGGATTCGTCATATATAAACCTAATATTCATTATAGATCAATATATGTACGAAATACGAACTGCATGAATATCAAACTTATGTATTATTGAATACTTCTCAGTAGGAGTTGAGAGTAGCACATATAAGTAGTCATATTGTTGTATATAAGAAATAGCCGTACATACTTGTATATATACTCACTCAATTCATTCAACAGTCTCACACAATCTACGAAACAACTATCCGCTACCGTCTCAACTTACGACTGGGTGATATGCCACACGTACATATAGCAATTCAAGCAATATTTATTGATACTGCACGCTGTCATCAACACGTCCACAGGGACTGTGCATCGACAAAGAGGAAAGGCTATATATGCGAATAGAATCTAATCAAATGTTTCAAGCACATATATTAACGTAACATTCATCAATACACAGATTTCACCAATCTCATAGACAAAGACAGAGGTACTCATTCGTATAAAAAACATATTTCATTTGACAGTGCATGATTGTTAACTTGTTGGACATAGTACGAAAATTCGTACGTGCATGTAAGTTGGATAGATTGGTGAGCGCAGTAAAGTACTCAAAATGACGTATCATTCGCGCCTACTTTAACTTTGTTTGATAGTGCTACGAACACCACGAGTACACATAAATGTGAGTTATCATTGACAGTACTAATTTTCATACAAGCCTTGACACCCAACTCGTACGCGGGGCCGTGGTCGAGTATTCTCTTGAAAGACCATTTCTGTAAAACGGAAGCAGAAGCACATAAAATATTGCACTCGTAACGCTCACTTACGTCTCCTTCAACTCAGGTTGATGCTGTTTCCAGTACCAGGCGTAAGAGGAACTGTCCGCTATCATGTGTAGTGATAGTTTGTACACCATATTGCTAGTACATGTATAGGCTCTCCTCCGGACTCTTTGATAAACCGGGTTCTTGTACAGTTTGCTTTGCAAGCCACAACTGTACTAGTTAATAGATGTAACTGGACATGCTTGCTATAACTATATATGTGTGTGACACCGCAACGTTAACAAAGAAACTACAACACTTCAAAGCCAAGAAAGTCAGATCGTATGTAGTGCGGGGAGGGGTGGGTCGGGTGGAGTTGTATGTGGGAGATGGAGGGACGTACTATACTACTTGTGTACCTACAACGCACGAAGGACGTATGCATTCAGGTGTGCGCGTCTATAACGGTGTGCGCGTCTATTGCATTTGTTTTCGCGCGGAGAGTATATGTGTTGTGTGCGTTTTGTATGCTTTTGGAGTCTGCAGTTTGTGTGTAATGAATTTTGTATGACACGATAATAGGCCCAAAAAAACCTCATATCGACGTATAAATAGGCCCTGTAATAAATGACAACTCCTGTGAGATAGGATCGAGCGTAAGGCTCGCGATAGACATGCATTAATGCGTGAATCAGATAGTCCACTACTACCAGGTTTGCCCATCCTGTCTGTTATCAGAGTGATGGAATAGAGAGTGGTTCGATAAATACATAGCTACTACCCCTCGATCGGCTGTGAGTTCGAATTGTTCGTCTTGCGTTGATTGTGTTGAGTTAGAACGTTTTGAAGTCATTTTGATATTGTGAATTATACAAACTTTATTAATCTTCCCGTCTCTACCTTCCATTCTAATGAGTTCTTTAGTTTGAGAGTTGACTCTTACTTGCGGCCTCCTTTGAGAATCAAGTGTCGAAAGTCGGAAGGATGCCGTGTGATACTGGGCGTATCATGTTGTCTGGTAAGCAATTGCCTCTACCATTAGCGGCGTAGTGCGTTTGGAGCAGTCAGAACAAAACTACTCTATAGCAGAATGACGAACACAGTTGGAGTCTACTCCGGACCGTCTTGTAGTTCGTTTGATGGTATTCTACTAGTGTCATGTCTATCCATTATAAGAGATACAATTTTATCTCAAAGTCTCCATGGTGTATTCTGTAAGCTTGTTCCTTTCGTATAAGGCCTGCAGAAAAAATTGAGTAAACTCAGAGTAGACCCACGTATCGAAGTGAACAGCATCCCACATGGGCACATCGTTCAACCTCAAAAAGTGGTCGGAGAATCGGTACAAATCCAAATGTGTTTGGCTTCCATCTGTTTGATTGTTTACTACTGAAGTTTGTATTTTCTCATACATCTCTTCAGAGAATCGATCTCTCTTGAAACCAGCATGTGTATTAATGGTGTAGAGGTTAATACCACGGGCGACAGCCTTATCAACCGCCCTTGCCCATCTATCACTGGTTCGTCGCGCAAGCTGATTTTTGGGATACCAACCAAACGATATAAACACATCTGACGCACCCACGGACGGAAACAACGTGTCCATAGCGTCCTCCAATAAGAATTTCCAATCAGTAGTGCTATCGCACATCCCCGGTTTACAATTCTTTCTTTTCTGTGCCCTTGTCTTGTCGTATGGCGGAAATCCGTAGTGACCTGTGATGTCTCTCCCTTCAAAAGTGGAGAAATGCTCGTAGTAAGTGATGCTAATGTTATATGTTTTCATGTGGAAGTATCTGTTTTCGTATATGTGGGTTGGATCAAAAACTTTAGAATTCCTATAGCAATCGCACTGCTCGTTTCCATTAAGATAGCCATTAGTATCCTGATAAAACTGTGTCCATGTCTTATTTTTCTTTGTCCACAAAGCTTCCTTCGTCGGGCTGAGGCGTCCGTTTTCGTCAATGTTATCCGGTGGCCAAACACCATTTTCAAGCCAGTACGCGGTTGCAAGATACTGATACCTAATACGAGAGTCCCCCACCAATACTACATGTTTGTTAGCTAGCAATGCCAGTGCACCAGTGTGTGTAAATTTTTGCCAATCACAGCCGTCGACAACTAGCGTTTTGTTTGACTTGTTGATGTCGTCGCATAATGAAAATCTCATGGTTTCATTGCCATGCAAGAGCCCACAAGCTGGAAGGCTGGATACGTACTCGCTTGTGTGTGTGCTTTTGTTGTACATATCAAATGAAGTACATCCTGAACTGTAACGCTCAACTTCTAGTAAAGGAGGTATCGAAACACTTAAGAAACTAACACTCAAGAAATTTGGACCCATGTTGTACACGACTAGCACCAGTAGTATTACTATGGTGACACATAACACAAATCGTTTGAAGAAATATACGACGTACCCTTCAGATGTTGGCCCTGAATACATGATGAAAATATTTCAAAAAATTAATCTGTATGTGTGTGACCTTGTAGAGACGATTTTTATACATCACCTGTTATGTTGTTCGAGAGATTTAAGATAACATGTTTGGGAACAGATTTGCTGGAGAAGGGCATGGTTGAGGCAGAAGGGCATGGTTTCCAGTGTTCGTTGTGCCAATTACAAAAAAAAAATGGTTGTCCGGCTGTAAGTCCCTTTGTCTGAAACCCAAAAACTAAGAGAAGAAAAAACGTAACTATAGTAAAATCCTTTTTAAAGAATACTCACGAGAACGTTGAAATACGTAAAAACAATACACCCGATTGTGAGTGACAACCATTATCAAAACAACCATAAAACGGAAATATTAAAATATGTCAAAAATGTATGATCGTACGTTTATGAGCATTGGCTTGCGTGTATGAGTACGGGCTGGACGATTGATTTATTGTTAAAATCTGTTCATGGAATGAACAAACGAATGAATAAAGCTCACAGAGCTCACATATGTTATAACAATAGCTCATACACACATATATCCATTACGCGCTGGACTGTTCACGCACACACAAACACATACACCCGCGTACGCACGCAACGCAACGCACACACATACACGAACACACACACACCACACACAAAAATAAACTCAGAGAACGGTAAGGAGTTTGTATTTTTTTTCTTCATGAATGTTGGATACCTTTACGTTTGCGTGTCTCATGTTTCAACATGTTTAATTGGCCGGTACGTTATATTTATGATTTGCGCAACAACGGATTGATCATTGATGGCTAATCTTTCAAGTTTCTCATGATTTTAGTATCCTTGTTTGACATCTGTTCTATTATTGAACCACCTGCTTTGTAAAACACACCTTCATCTGTCATTAATTATCTCAAGCCAACTACATACTCAATCGACAAATTAATTATCCTGTAGTAAAAACCACATCTGCTCAAAAATGAAAGCGATATGTGCGTTCCTAGGAGCACTTGCGGTATGTGCCTCTGCCACTAGCACCCAAGTCAACCGTCGCCCTATGATGCAGGCTATTCAAGCCGCAAATGGAGGCGATGTTATTAACCCGTCGCACGGTGGGGACATTCCTCACGGATTTTGTGACGACGTACATTCCGTGGCCGGGGTATGGCGTATACGCATATACTTACTGCCAATGGCCAACATTTTTTTTGTTCATGCGTAAGCTCTAGTCGCTGTTCGTGATTTTCTTGTAATTATGCTAGTTCTTTTATTCACGTATTTTGTTGTCTAATCTCTCTGACTTTCTTATTCTCGTAGTACTTTGCTGTCGGTTCGGATAAGAAGTACTTCTACTGGGCATTTGAGAGTCGTGGGGACCCTGAGAATGATCCTGTCATTTTGTGGATGACTGGTGGACCCGGCTGTAGTTCACAGGTATTGTATGTGTTACTAGGGGATTCGTGACGTGTTATGAGCGGAACATTTGCACAGCCATATATGTTCAAACTGCGAGTGGGTGGTACTTATACATTGATTATCTTAACGATTAATGAACCGTTCTTGTCTTCATTGTATGTGCTCACCTTTTTTTGCAGGGACTGGTTTGATTATGCGTGGCTCATGCTAGAGTTGTATATACTATAGTTACCATCTATCGAACTTCGTAGTCTTCTACGTGGTGAATATTGATTCACAGATTAGATTCCTTGCATTGCGCTTTTATTCACCAGCACATAGTGGCAAACACGTCACAGCTGTGTATTCTTTTTTTCTTCTTCTCAACATTTACTCGCTTACACAATTCTTAACTCTATTGATTGTTACTCCTGATAAGTTTGTCCACATTGAGGTTGTACAGGTGTACTCATCATCTTGTTTATGTATTTTCTTTATGGCACGTAGATTGCGCTTTTCAAAGAGAATGGCCCTTGTACTCTCAACGATGATAACGCGTCTACCAAACCAAACCCATGGTCGTGGAATAAGGTACGTATATTATTTTTCAAATATATCTCTTTGCTGCATTTCATTGCGTGTCATACCTCCCCTTACGCTCTTTAGTTTATGCACATGTGACTTCATTTTGCTGCAAATAAACGCCACACATACTGTACGTGAACGTAATGTGTGTCTGCGATATTCTTCAAGCGGCTTTCTCTTGCGTACGTTTTTGTGCTTTTTTGTGGGATGCTAATCATAAAAGTTCCTATACGCCGAATTATATAACTGTATAGGCTGTTCAATAATGAAATATAAGTATATAGGGTATAGCCGTTGCCGTCGTAAGTACCTCGTCGTTCTATTCAAAAGTTTGAGCAAGTGTGCATGCGGTTTGTTGAGCCTCCTTCAGTAAATTGCAGTAAAAGCTTTCCAAGTTCACATGCTTGTATTATATATTCTAAAACTATATGCCCACCTTTTCCTCCCCACATATAGCATGCGAGCATGATCTACATCGACCAGCCAGCCGGCGTTGGATTTTCTACTGGACCTGTGAACGACACTGGCGAGTGGGATGCCGCACCTGAGATGTACAATTTTCTCGGTGAGTATCACGAAATACATACGTTTGAGTGTGTACGAATGTAGGCACATGAAAGTGACTCGTCTTAAGTGTTCAAATGTACGTGTTGTTTGTATGTATGTATATATATACATGTATGAATTACAATGTTGGCACATGAAAGTGACTTGTCTTAAATGTTAAATGTGCATGTTGTATGTATATGTATATATACATGTATAAATTACAAGGTGCCCAGCCGTACCTGTCGAAGATACGATGGCGGAGGAAGTATATTGCACATTGTCGGTGCTGACTTAACGTCAGCATACACGTTCAAGGAAGTTAATCAGTTTGTGTGTATTACTACACAATAGCAAAATATTGGAATGTTTTATAAAATGAAATGTCGCCCCACACTCGCGTGTTTACATTTCGTGTTGTATAATTGTGTTGTTTATAGTAGATTCCGTCCTATATGCGTTTCCTTTTTTTCACAGTTAAGGACGTATGTTAATTAGTTTGGTATGTTCTTTTTCAACTGAATTTTTAATGTTTAGAGGCATTCTTCAAAGCCAACGCGCATCTGCAGAAGAACAAGTTCTACATTTTCGGGGAAAGGTACGTTGTTGGGTAATATGTCTTAATACCATATGCATTCACTTTTTCTGGATCACACGTTTTCACTGCAACAGCTATATGCCAAACATTATATTGTTGTCTTTCTGCGCCATGCATGAGAATAAAACTATTTCGTGCAAGAAAACGTATTTTTGTATGTTCCACCGCACGTACTCTTAAGCCCGATCTGTATACATGCATACGGCGTCACTCCGTGTACTTCTATGTACATCTAAAATGGCTCAGGTACAAGGAGAACCTAGCAATCCTAATTTATTCTCACGCACATATACTTGCAATGCGCATCTGTTATATATACTCACGTAAACGACCGATCAAACAAACTAATATAAGTGTAAACACTCGCGTGTATATGTGCATATCAAACCATGTTCAGTGTTGGTCAACAGGTCTAGTAGTGGAAACATAAGACTTATCTACCACGCCACGCACCAACTTACTCCACACACATACAGCTATGGCGGACATTATGTTCCCTCTCTCGCCGCGCGTGTTCAATTGAACAACAAGGCCAAGTTGAAGGATGAAGTCCAAATCAATCTAAGAGGAATAGGTATTGGTAACGGCATGACCAACCCCTCACTGCAGTATCCGCAGTACTCCGAATACGCATTCAAGAATAAGTATCACCATGTATGTATGTGCATCACGAAATACGTATCTGCACGCTTTTCTTCTTTGTCTCATAGTTCTTAACTTTCCATTTACTATAGAGGACATTTATCCAAGTTATCTCCAACAAGATTGGAGCGATTTTTTTTGTACGTTCATGTATGCAACTATGAGTATCTATATGTTGCGCAGGTTAGTGTAAATATAATGAAAACTAGCATATTGTCTCAAGCAATGAACGTGCAATTGATCTCTGTAACGAAACGGCTAAATACTGTTCGCTTGTCAATGAGAACTTCTCTTTTACTATAATTTCTACAGGTGGTGAACCAGTGGGGCTATAGTGCTATGAATCTCGGCAAATCTGGTTGCGTAAATCTGATCAACAAATGCAGTGTATGATTCTGTTTTTTATTTCTGATTACAAGTTAGCCTAGGAGAGATGCGAGTACATATGTATTATACATTATAATCAAGTATGAAGAAGAAAGAGAATATTTACCCACTCGATATCGACATGTCTAAAGTTCTATATTTACTTGTAAGTTTGTTTTGTTTTGTGCGTGTATGTATATTATGTAAGTATATGATGTCATGTATAGGTGTGATGTGTAAATTCACAGAACAACACATAAGAGGAAAATCACATTTTTGACTTTGTTTCGTAATTTTTATTGTATTAGGCCGGGTCGTCGCTTTCGTGCCCTGCGGCTATGGAGGTGTGCAATATGCTGTTCATGATGCCCATTACCTTGCAAGGTATGTCACTTCATAAGTACGTTTATAAAGTACACGCAGATGGTTACATGCTTTTGTTATTTATTTGTAAATTAGCACATATATAGGCAGGGCATGCCTTTTACTCATCGCGAGCGTATGTCAGTAGATTTCCATTTTTCCATTTTAAGATGTCTATTTTCTTGAACCATGCGAAAAAAAATCACACACAATATGGATACATAAACGTACACACATACATGTATACACACATACACATCATTCAACAGGCATTAATCAGTATGATGTACGTGAAAAATGTGAGCACCCGCCGTTGTGCTACAATTTCGACTCTGTCTCTGACTTTTTGAACTCGGAAAGCACTAAGAAGGTGTTGGGCGTTGAGAGTGTTGAGAAATGGCAATCGTGCAATATGATTGTCAACTTACACTTTATGGTATGTGGTATACATATTCATGTGTAGTGTGTTTTGTATTTGGGTTTGCATTGTATGGGTGCATACTGTATGTGTATGTTCATCTTTTGTATGTATACATAAATACACGCATATGGCACAGATTGGATAGAAATATTTATACTAATGTTGAATTGTTGTACAGACTGATTTTATGCGCGATCTGTCTCCCAACGTGACAATGCTTCTTGAAGACAACCTGGACGTTCTTATCTACGCCGGTGAGTGATATTCATTAGCTACATGCGAATTGCGTATATACGTGCTTTCGTACAGGTCATACGCATAACACTGTTACGTATATCCATCGTGTTTGCGAACAAAGAAGTGTCCTATGTATAATATTGCGTGTTTGTCATTCTAATTCGTTTTGTAGCCACGTTGACAACTACAGCTGTAGATATAACTTACGTCAATCACTTGTTGAATATATACGTACAAAAGTCACTGTGTTAACTAATCCGATGACTGTGTAGGTGAGGCTGACTACATTTGTAATTGGATGGGCAACAACGCGTGGACATTGGCCCTTCCGTGGCATGGCCATGACGGTTTCAATTCCGCTGAGGTAGGATATCTTTCCATTTACTAGTTTGCAAATATATGATGTACTTCTGACTACGCCGATTCTTTTTGTGACTACGCCGATTCTTTTTGTGACTACGCTTAATTTCGAGAAACTGTTAAAGAATCAGTTTTGTAACTTCTTTGAAGGATTATTATTCCTAATAGTAATATAATTACTAGCGCGCGCCTTGCCACGCTACCACACCCTCTACATACATATGTATACACTCTCATGAATGGACAAACTTGAAGAACCATTTCACTTAAAAATTGAAATATTGATTGCCAGGTACGTTCTCCGAATTCGTAGAAGATATATTTATACGTTGTGTGCGAATGAATCATCACGAAGTAGGGTTAACAGATCTTAGTTATGTAGGACAACCTGCACGTATCACGCTGTACGACAACAATCAGACATACATATCACATGTAGTTTATGTTCATAGTTATACCTATGAATACACATATACACCCATGTACATTTAATTCTTTTTTGCTCATCATAGGTCAAAGACTGGAAAGTGAACGACAAGGTCATGGGTACGGTTCGCAGCTTCGATAACTTTAAGTTCCTAACTATTGCTGATGCCGGGCATATGGTAATTACCTATGATGCGTTTATATTTGACATGCGGAGATGTGTAAACGTAAATACATTACGATATTGTATCGGTCGTAGACGAGCCTCCAACACATTCCATTGTTTTATGACATGTACATGCAATCAATATTTCACAGAACATCGGAGGCCGGTAGGCAAATGTACGCAAAACCAACTCATTATACTGTTCAATGCTTCCCAAATAGGTACCTATGGATCAGCCAGAAAGTGCACAGTTCATGTTGGATGAATTCCTCTCGGGTGATAAGCAGTAGAATTTCGATTACATGCTGGTGGTGTTCAATCCAAAGAACGTCAGACTTGTAGTTTTACAATAGTTTAGCTATTAGCTTTGTTAATGTAAGATACTAAAGCGATATACTGCAATAATCGGCTCGTTTATTTTATTTCATTTACATGTTTGCCTGTTTTTGTTTAGTCACACAAACGGCTGTATATAGATCGAACGAATTGCGTCAAGTTAAAATCTGCAAGTCGTTACAGTGAAATAGTCAAAAATACATTGCTTTATCCATCATACGTTTGGCATGCCTGCATTTCATACAAATTTCTTGTTCGTTTCCAAATTGACTCTTATTTAGTGGGTGCTCACAGATGGTGAATAGTTATCATGCCAATTCGAAATTCGACACTCGAACAGATCCGCTTTATGTGGGTGATGCTGAGAGCATCACGGTATCCAGTAGAGTCAACTCTCCACTGCTAGAGATTAAGCAATTAGAGCACTCAAAACAAAATGACTTCATACGATAAACGCCAAGCGCAAATGAAGTCTACTCCGGACCGTTTTGTTGTAATCCATTCGACATAGGAAGAAACGTATGACTAGGGTCTACATAGATTTGAAGGTGTACTCTTTAGGCTTGTTCCTTTCGTATATGGCCTGCAGAAAGAACTGAGTAAACTCCGAGTACACCCATGCCTCGAAATGAAGGGCATCCCACATGGGCACATCTTTCAGCTTTACAAAGTGCTCGGAGAACCGATGTAAATCCAAATGTGTTTGGCTTCCATCTGTTTGCTTGTTCACTATTGTACGTTGTACACTCTCATAAGTCTCTTCAGAGAATCGTTCGGGCATGAAACTTGAATGCGAATTAATGATGTAGAGGTTAATGCCATGGTCGGCAGCATTATCAACCGCCCTTATCCATCTGTCACTGGTTCGTCGCGCAAGCTGATTTTTGGGATACCAACCAAACGATATAAACACATCTGACGCACCCACGGAAGGGAACAGGGTGTTCATTGCGTCCTCCAATAGGAATTTCCAATCAGTCTTCCTATTGCATATCCCCAACTTACACTTCTTTCTTTTTTGTTTCTTTGTCTTGTCGTATGGCGGAAATCCGTAGTGACCTGTGATGTCTCTACCTTTCATAGTGGCAAAATACTCGTAGTAAGTGATGCTTATGTTGTATGTTTTCATGTGAAAGTATCTGTTTTCGTACACTTGCACAGGATCAAAAACTTCAGAATTCCTATAGCAATCGCACTGCTCGTTTCCATTAAGATAGCCGTTAGTATCCTGATAAAATTGTTTCCACGTCTTGCCTTGCATCGTCCACAAAGCTTCCTTCGTCGGGCTGAGGCGTCCGTTTTCGTCAATATTATCCGGTGGCCAAACACCATTTTCAAGCCAGTATGCGGTTGCAAGATACTGATACCTGATACGAGAGTCACCCACCAATACTACATGTTTGTTAGCTAGCAATGCCAGTGCACCAGTATGTGTAAATTTTTGCCAATCACAGCCGACAACTACTAGCATTTTGTTTGACTTTTTGATGTCGTCGCATAATGAAAATCTCATGGTTTCATTGCCATGTAAGAGCCCACAAGCTGGAAGGCTGGATACGTATTCGCTTGTGTGTGTGGTTTTGTTATACATATCAAATGAAGTACACCCTGAACTGTAACGCTCATATTCTAAAGGAGGAGGCATCAAAATAGTCAAGAACTTTGGATACATGTTGTTCACGAGCAGCACCAGCAGTATTGCACTGACACATAAGACAAGTCGTTCGAAGTAGTATTTAACATGTCCAGATCCTGACTGTGAATCCATCGTTTGAGTTTTAAAAAGGTCTATATAAGCATATACGGCGGATATATATGTACATATATAGGCATATACAAAACTTGTGTACGCGTGCCGGCGAATTTCGCGACATGGAGAGTAATGTACGGAATGATGTTTGTAGGATTAATGCCCTTACCGGAGTACATTATTATTGCAGCAGATGTGGGTTTAAGGATGCATCTGTACTTGCCAAATGAATAATAAGTATTTTATATCACGTATGTGCAACAAGTACAGAGTGCATATGAGTGATATACACCTGAAACAAACGATTGCTAAGAGAATATATCACCATCTTGTTTACAGTGCAAAGGTATTATTAACTCGTCTGTACTATGTAGTTACCTGCATGTTCATGTTCTACGGTCCAAGGACTTGGAGCATACGAATGGACACTAAGATCTAGAAACCGGTGGCTGAAATATGGTTCCTTCAGCACACACATACTTGATTGTGCGTTGGCTGTTGAAGTTTTTCAGCATCTTAAAAAGCCAGCTGTGCTCCACGTGGAATTAAAAGCAACCAATCAAGTTGACCATATTCGTCGGTATCCAAATTGCGTCAGTGTAGTCAATAACTACAGTTTCCTGGCAACCACTTTTTGTTGTTGTTTATGGTTTGAGTTTGCAACCAGGATGACTTGGCAATATATTTTTGTGCGAATGTTCGTGATGACAGTACGTCTTTGTGCAATGTCGATATGTCTGTCGATCGCTAAGGAGCTCATTCTCACAAAGATTGCCAACATCAATTGCCAACTTCCCACACCATACTTCCGTGCACGATTTGATGTTGGAAAAGAAAAATTTTGGGAAGCACATTTATCACTAAAAATTTACTTGTACGAGAAAAAATAGTAAGTAGTCAAGCACATTTAGTGGATGCAAACACTTCCGAGTTTATCACATGATTCAAGGATATTATGATGAGCGTGAAAACCTCTAATAGACCAAAAATTGTACACGCAGCGCTAACATAAGTGTGTGCCACCATTGCGCAATATCATCCGTTCTGTCATATAATGTCGGACAAGGCGAGTGATAATATTTGGAAAACTAGATCAGCACTGACGCAACGGACTATCAAGACATAATCTTTGCGAGTATTTGAATTATAAAGCAGTATTCTCGGTTGGCACTCAAACTGAGAGGTATACCCTTTGTCAGTTGAAGACAACCGTACAACTTGGTAGTTTTGTATCCGAACGCTTACCACTACACAATTTATGCCACGCATGGAACGCTGCATACCACCGTTTCGTTATTATAATTAAACTTTGGATGTTGAGAACACATTGCTCTATTCTAATGTAGAGTAGATTTGAATACACCTGCCATGTTTTGCTTGCGTAAGCCATTACATATACGAGGTAATAGGTTTATGAGCAATTCCATACAAAATGTAGTCCATAGTGCACGTACAGTACTTGTACTCTGATTTATTGCATACTGGATAGCACCAGACGTCACCCTGTTTCACATTATTCTCCAGGTAGCAGGTCAATTGCTTCGATCTGTTTCGTCATTAACGGCGTCGTTGAGCTTTTCGACCATATTGTACTGTTCAGACATTTTATTCGAGCGAATATCCGGTACAGTACTGGTCGTCGATGTGAAATTCCCAACTGCTGAGTTCTTCAGAGAAAATACATGATGGGAAACATATTTAGGGCCCATTGCGAGAAATCTATCGTGGACGTAAGTCCGTCTCCCAAGAGTGTAAATACGTTTGTGAATACCAAATATTCGTTACAGCACTCTTTTTGCCCGGGAGCCACGAATGTTTCTTACGTATAGATAAATAAGCGAATCCAATCCTTGTCTTTCTGTACTATAAGGTACAAAGCACTATGAGAGCGCATGCCATGATGGTAGCGGATAGAGTTCTGCTCGAACAAATGTTAGTATGTGCTCCATGAGGTCCATTTCCATGGTTCACAGGTAGAGTTGAACAACAGAGCATTGACAATAGGTATGCGGCGTATAGAACGGAAGGCACGTAAAGTATCTTGAGTGCGGCGTTCAGCGTTCGAATATGAATGTCTCGAAGTCGTGAAGAAGTTTCTATTCATTAGATTTACTCAAATGTCAGTGCATACTTGTATACACAAAACGGTTAATGTAGTAATTAATATTCTAATCATCATTGGACTACAGATAAAGCAATAACCTTTACAACTAGAAATATATTCTTATATTTTGCTTCTACTACTCTTAATTTACATGTTCAATTTGGTATCGAGGGATTTTGTAACAAGCAAAAGTATCTCCTGCGGGGTCAGTCTGAAGTTTTTGATGTCTTTTGAGACTGCAGTCCAATGCTCACCGTGCTTAGGATCTGCTTCGACGCATCGTTTAATAACGTCTTGCTGGTTTTGCTGTTGAATGAAAAGCAAACATGTATTAACGAATGTTAGTGTGTGTGTACACACGTGCATAGCTATGTTTGTGTGCATAACTGTGTTCTCCATATGTGGCGGTGTATACACGTTTGTAGTAATTGACATGGTGAACTTTGCGCATAGCTTATTCATGCGAACACGACCTCACATTTTATTCAGGTATAATTCATCACGTATACACGTTTGTAGTAATTAACGTAGTGAACTTTGCGCACAGCTTATTCATGTGAACACGACTGGTTCAGCAACCACGATGTGAACTGTACAACGACCTCACATTTTATTTCGTTCTTCATGCACGTACAGGTATAATTCATCACGTATATACTAGCGACACTCGCACAAACCACGTACAGCGTACTGGTATGTCATGCTGATTACGATTCGCAGATGCAGTGCACAAAATGTTTCAACGTGTGTGCACAACCATACATGAAGAAAAATAACCACACACATGCGAATCGCACACGGATTGGAATTCAATATAATACACAATATGTAGCATACAGGTGTGCCATGCTGCTTCTCGAACTTAAGGAACATCGCCCATGCATCTCCAAGGTCCGAGTCCACCTTCACGGATCTATTAAACCACGATCGAGCTTTTGTAACCTTCCGGTCTGACCAGAATAGCCTGCGTATGTAAAATATGACAAGTCCTACTTATGCGTTTGCTAGATGTGTCTTTTTTTTGGATGCACAACTTTAACTAAAGAACACAGTTTATTATATGCTATATGTGCTAAGCACTAGTAGCTTATGACGACAGCCTATCGTAGAAAATACCGTTATCAACTTACGAAGTTCTACTCACTATCTACTAACTCTCATACCATGCTCAGCAATGCATATGAAACGCGGTCGTGCAAAACAAGGATCTAGTTTTCGCGAATTTGGTGGTCTGACACAAACAAATATACACCACATAAATACACGTATATAGTCTTTGCGTTACAATCATTATTTCAAAACCAAATGATACTCACTGTCTGTGCTTATTAGACGGATTACAAACCATCATGCACACAAACGATGTACATGTACGTACCTTGCCACACTGAGAAGCACTAGAGGATCATTGTTACAGCGCTTAAGAGCATCCACACTCTTCGTATTACGTTTGGGTCTGGGCTCAAGGAAAATACTTTCAGACCACAGTAGACCTAGAGTTCATATTTTGGTGGATATTTTGTTTGTCAAATGTGCGATTGTAAAAATGCACGTGCGTGTACATATGTACATGCGTCAAGGCATACATGTGAGTATATAGGTGTAAGTGTTAGTAGATATAAGCACGTACCGGACTTTGGACACTCTTGCAGCGCTTTTGCCATTACACTAAGGGCTTGGCTTTGTCGATCTGCCGCCCACTCCATACGAACAGCTTCCATCCTGTTATAAATGATGCAGTTTACATTCAAATATATATGCATATGCAAGTATATGAATATGCCCGTAGATGTATGAGTTGAGGACGAGTTCAAAGATATTAAATGTTACGATGAATGTATGTTAAACAGTAGCGGCATGCATACAAACCTTGCTCATGGTAAATCAACCAGATCTACACAAAGACGGGAGCCTAAAAACTCTTACCGGGAAATACACAGACATCTATTGTGATAAATGGAAGACAAGTAGAAACCACAAAGGCATGTACGTACACACACATCCGCCTCTTCATTAAAACCCTACTGGTACACATTCACACACATACACAGACACGTATAACAATACCATAGCTCAGCAATGCCGGGGTTCTTAAGTCTGGCCTTTTCCAGTAGCGCACGTGCACGTGTCTCATTCCCATTGTCTCTCTCTAGACGAGTGAGTAGAAGCCATAACGGGATGGAATATGGACAATTTTGAATCTGTACGTGTGCATGAAATATGTAAACGTGTTCGCATGAGTACATACGTTTGAATAGGTGGGTACATGTCACATTCCCATTGTTTATCATAAGACAAGGTGTACAGCGTCACAATACGATACAATATGCGTATCCATATGTCTTCGTGAGTACACATATAAGCGTGTGTGTTGTAGGAGCAATCGAATGTTGCACAATGGTAGCGTATGTTGAAGGATGCAGTACTAAGCGAGTGCATGTATGATATATATAATACAATGTGTGTAAGTATACAATTGAGTGCACACGTTTGTTTGCATGTGTGTGAAGTACATATTGAGTACACAAAGACACGAACATATGAACAGCCATCCCCTCATCATCCGCACCACTGCATATAAAACATTAAACGAGTGCATGAACATGTGACATGAAACTTGCCCCTTCAGTATAAGCAGCTCTGGCATCGTCCATTCTATTGAGTTCCGAATAGATCTGCCCTCTCATCATCCATACCTTAGAGTAGTCTGAGAACTTTCTACAAGCCTCCTGCATAAAGACATATGCACATAAAACACATGAACATAAAACGATCATCCAATATGCACTCACAAACAATAAATACATGTATAATCACGTAGAGCACACACGTGCAAACACACACACAAATTTTATATGTATATATAGTATATTGCAGATAAACAGGAAGATGCACAGACGTAGACGCGGATACATACGAGTGATTGAATAATTCAAGTCAGTGTGGTACATTATGTTAACATGTACTTGTTGTATTACGTTGGTTCAACGATTTTTGTTGCTAAAAGCTCACCTCCCTTCTACCATCTGATGTCGTATACTAATTCAAATGGGTTCCATAAACGTAACACACACGAATATACCCCAACCCAAAGAGATTTGATTTTACACTAAAAATTCACTACGCTATTCGCATACCTAAAACTCAGACCCGAAGTCACCCACATAAAACTAAGTATGCATACTTGCACAATGTATTAATACGTTTACAAAACCAACATAAACATATATAGAGGCACACGCCCCCACATGCACATTTATTCACTCTGTATAATGCAATCAGCTTCTCATTCAGCACTTCGTCCCTGCCCTTGACTGGATTCTAGACCGGTACAGTTCATTCGAATATATATAATACAACATAAGCACAGCAGACAATCTCATATGGCACTGCTACATAAATATGTACACGATTGTCTTCAAAAATGACCAATTCATTGTTCGGCTGTCCAAGCAACTCACTCATGTCAAACACACCATAAACACAAATCCACGTACATATTCGTACAATGTACATTCTGAACAGAAGTGTGTACAACATACAATACCTCTAATATTTCTAATGCATCATCTAGTTGTTCTTGTTGCCATTCTAGGAGTGCACTTTTCATCCACACCCTAGGTGTGTCCGCTTGTTGTCTCGCTTTGCCAAGAAGCAATCGAGCCCTATTAGTTACACAAAAAGTATATCAGATATACAATAAAAGTGCGATTTTCACAACATGAACGCGTGTAACTATATTTGCCTGCATGATTGTTCAGAAAAATGTGATAGTTTCAACGTAAGATTAGCCTAGTAAAGATTATTGCGTCAGTTCAACGAGCACGTAAGAAATCAGTCCAAGAAGCACGTAGGAAGTCAGTTCAACAGGCACGTAAGAAGTCAGTTCAATGCTCTAGTTTATCTTGAATGACTACTGGAGGACCAAGGTGAAGTTTGGGAGCCTGTAGAAGTATGTATTAAGTCTATATGTATGCAGATGCATTTATACCTCGTAAATGAATTATTCTCACTTTCCAGCTTAACGGCGGCTAACCAAATCTGCTCACTATCGTTGTTTGCCTTGAACGCTTCTTGCAGGATACGTCGTGCTCCGTCCAGGTCTCCCTGTAGAAAGAAAAGCAGCATCCATATTATGATAAACGTGATGGAAATGAGCCGTTACTTCTTCATTGATGGTCAGGTACAGCATGGAAGAAACAATCACCCTCCAGTAGATATACTGGATATAACCACAGTATGAGCTATTGCTATTGAAGGGTGTGTTGGTTGACACGCGTCTCTGTCTTTACTGTGATTCTACGTATCTAATAGCTGAAAGATGGCAATCAATATTCAATGTGTTGAAATAAAAACTCACCGCAAGCCACTGCTCTTTTGCACCCATCAGCCACAGTACTTCAGCCTTTGGACAATATCGCACCGCCTTTTGTAGTAGTTGTTGCAGAGAGTCTCTGAACGTGCACGTGCACGTGTATGTAATCAATGTTAATGAAACGCTTTGGTGAGGGAGGAAGTGGGTGTACATATGCGAAACTGTATAGAGGGGCACAGTAAAACGAGAAGCACATATATAGCGAAAAATATGGCGATAAAGACTATTTCTCTTTCAATATTATATACATAGTTCACACGTTCATACTCCAAGCTACTAATACCTGAAATAAATCTTTTTAAGAAGCACAAACAAACAATGTACATACTGACACAGCGGGTACACGCTGTACTTGTGCGTACGATCAATGTGGAATAGACAGGACTACAAACGTATGCGACGGAAAATCTACCCCGCTACACCATCACATATGAACCGTCAAGAAACTATGAATACCTTGTTCCATGTTCACGCTCATGGTATGCTGCACGTAGCCACACAGACTTCTTACTGGGCAGTACACTCAGCGCATGCGCAAAGATGGCTCTGGCGCATTCTGGAGCCTTATTTGCCTTACATGACTCTGCATCTTCCATCCACGTATGTTTACGGTCCTGTTCCTCCACGCCTTTAGTGTTTAATAAAGGGTGTTGGTTAATAGATAACATTTGCATATCTATATAAATATATATGTACATGAACGAGTAGAGCAGTACCCTCGATTTCTCTTCCACTCCTGTTGTACTAAACGGACTACCGTATTGTCTCTCTCTCTTCTATCTATCCACGTGTGTACAGTGGCATGGTATAAGGCGTCCAGCATTCTTAACCAAAAATATTTACCTACACCTGTAGATCCACATACCGATCGATATAACAGCACGTACGATAGACTGTGCTGTAAGAATTGCGCCACTATACTCGCATTCTTCTGCACTCTTAATCCAAGCGTCCTTGTTGATCTCCACACCATTAGTAGCCAGAGACTTCACCGCACGTTGTATAATTTTATCTACCATTTCGTTGTTTTCGTTTGCCTCCTCCAGCTTTGCTGCTGTTACCCAGATAGATTTCTCAGTGGGAATGGCCTCTCTCGCCTTATTAAGAACCTTACGTGCGCTTGTATAGTCCTCAAGATGCGCGAGGGCGAGCCATAGATCAACACTCTGTTTTTGTCCATTAGTGTATGCATGTGCAATTGAGTGCTATGAGTGTGTGTATTATGCGCATGAGAGCGAGTGGATGAGAGCCGAGATCGTCAATATTCTCTTCCTCCTCTTTCCTGTGCATGTCTTTGCATGCGAGTGTGTGTATGTATGTGTAGAATATGTGTACGTACTTGCATTATGTGTGCACTACTACGCCTATTCAGACAAACTTCATGGTAATCAATCCTTTGGCTTATTAGGCGTCTTACGTATGTTCATGATTTCATCAATACGCACGACAAGACGTAGGGTGCGCGATAAGTAAACAATCCGATCAATGTGTACAAGCACCTATTCATCCAATCGCGAGAAAGACACAAAGCATTATTCGCATGTATACGTACCTGAGGGCAACACTCGACTGCACGCGATAGTAAGATAAGCGCGTTCTGCGGGTCTTCCATCTCCACAGCAGCCTTCCACAGACGAACGGAATTCGGCAGAGCCTCCAATGCTCTAATATAAAAGTGTACCAGCAGTATGTGAGGGAAGCAATGACGAGTCGGTATATGATAGTGTGTGTTCGTGGGATAGTGGGTAGGTGATTCGCTGTGTGTTTGCACATTGATAGATATGTAAGTATACGAACGATCTATCTATTCACTTGTATGCGCCAGCACATAGAACATTTACTAGTGAAACAGGTATTGCATACTTGCGAATAACGCGCTTCTTTCCCTTCTGTTCTGTCTCCATATCCATTGCCTTAATCCACAACTTAACCGACATGGGGATCTTTTGCAGTGCTTCAGATAGAACGGCTCTTGAATCCTCGGGTGACTGTGAAACACGGGATTTGCAGTTAAGTGCTCGTGCGTGGTATAGACAACCTTTACTGTGCGTGTATGTACTCATTGATCTTACTAAAACCAAGTGAAAACCCTGCCTGCTAAAGCATGTACGCATAGGTGCGACTGAGGGTAAACATGAGGATTATGAGCGACGAGGTGGAAGGAAGGTTCGCATATACGTTGCATGTACATGGTTTTAAGACACAGTCTATAAGCATACACTAAAGACAGAATTTGAAACTTGTGAAGGGATTGTCATGTCTATTTCATTGCAGGGTAATTTTCTTTTACAGGTGTCTATCCATGCTTGTCTTAATGCACGTATGGTCGTACATGCGGGGTTTTCGTTAGACTGGATGTGAGTGTTGAACTCGGCGGGATAATTGAGCATATATTGTGTTTAAATACACAAATTACCATAAGACGGGCTGCCTCCAACCAGATATCTTCGTTGTGAGGACATTGTTCTGTTCCCTCCATTACTAGTTTCCGAGCCTAATTTCAATGAAGTTCAGTAGTAAATGCGGGAAGTCAGACGAGCCGCGTGGATTTTGTTTCGCAAACATTTCTGCACGTACGTAATACATATGTTCGGGTACTTATTAAAAGATGCAATACCCAGACACATATACTAATTACATTCACCTACAATAGCCAGGCAGATGACAACATTAATCGATCAAACACAACCCCACAGAACAAACAAAACAACAAATACCTGCTGTATTTTACCAGCAACTTCCTCTAACCGGGCAGCGGCAATCCAACCTGGCGGATGCTTCGGGTTTGTACTAGTTAAGCGTTTGAGTAGAAGCCTAGCTTTCTTGATGTCTCCTACCTCTGTAGCACTCTTCACGCTTGTCATACTATTAAGATCTGTAAGGTAACCTTTTGGATCTATCACAGTCTGTCCAGTTACAGAATCCGATGCCTTTTCTAATTCTACGTTGAGCATGGAGTTACGGGCTTTTCCGATCTGTGTAAGATCATTGACGGTGCTCTCTGTATATACCATGCACATATGTGACTGACTAAGTCAACGATTTACGCATTCGGTGCAAGCTGATGTGTTTACG
This sequence comes from Creolimax fragrantissima, assembly GCA_033442365.1. Lineage (NCBI taxonomy): Eukaryota > Ichthyosporea > Ichthyophonida > Creolimax > Creolimax fragrantissima. Next base: position 900,931 of record JAWQFL010000012.1, read on the forward strand.
TGTATATATGTAGAGGTACTGTAATTAAGCCGGACAATTTTCGTTCAGCTTAGGGTAGCTCATTGCCTATCTAAGCGCGCACATAACATACTATGTTGTATGTGTGCACCAACACAACACGGCCAGTATATATATTACAATCTCTACCCTGCGAGGTGTTTTATTGGTATAGATACGAGCATGTACCCACTCAGAACCTAAAGAGCGTTCGTCACTAAATATTTCATAAATATTCAAAAAAAGGACATGCACAGGTCACCTATATGTGTGCATACAATAACAAACGCATATGCCAGTTCACACATACACGCATGCATAGAAAGCTTTCAGTATACACATATACCTGCTCCGCCTACGCTAGGGAAGGGAGTAACGAGACCCGCCTTGGGGTCAAGGGAGGTCATGAGCCCACCCATACCCACATTGTTCGCGATCGTGCTCGCGTTCATGGCCGTAATTCGATCAGGCCTGTCCCAGTTATACGTTCGCAAATTAGATCATGAATGTTTGCGTGGCATTCGTGTATGTCGTAGAGCGTGTGTGGGTGCATTGATGTCCAGGTGATAACTAGACCGAATCGTCAACATGCAAAAGGCTGTCGGTATTGACATATATATATATTCTATTTTGTTTTGGTTTGCTTATACTGTCTTAAGCTTTAAATTAATCAACTAATGGCCGTGTGACAATCAGGCAAGATACAAACACATAAGTATACTCACAGAGAACTAATAAATCACATATACACCAGCGAACGCATGGATACGCACCTACTGTTTTTCGTCTTCTGTCTCTTTACACTATCTTGCGCTTCGGGAAGATTCATCCAATCGTCGTGAGACACAGTCGAGAGATCCGACTTGACATCAGCAAACTGTGTTTGTAGCTTAGGGCGTTCTTTTCTATACTTATCCATCTCTTCCTTTTCTCTGTACGTGCGCACCAGATATATAAGTGTGTACGTACATGGTTGTTCATGAAAGAAGTGTGTGTGTATGTATGTATATAGGCCTAGTTGTCGATGAAAGTGGTGCATGCATATGTAGGTTTGTATCACCATGCCGGTTCATGCACGTTTTACACCATAGGAATATAAATCCATCAATAAGTAGTTGCACTTGCGCACAAATACAAACCAATGTAATTTGTATATCTCTTGTGTATACGCAATAAATTCCTCTTTCATTCCTTGTATTCAGCAGATTTGCAAATATATATATTCAAAACACAAACACACAGATTATACATATATGGTTGGCTTTACTAACCTTGCCTCTCTCTTCTCCTTTCTCTTTTCGTCCATTCTATCGTCAATTGCGTTGTAAATGCGGTCTGCCTCGTCATCGTCGTCATCCCATTTCGCGTTCGCAAACAAACTACCAGCATAACCGTACTCTTCATCATACTCTTCATCATCGGATCCTGCATATGTACGCACGTATGTAACCATATACTCATTAGTATGCTCTTGTTCATCCGAACAACGTGTTCTTACATGTGAGCATTGATATAATATTATATAGATATTATGCGTCGGTGTACAACTGACATCAGATTTGCATGCACACAGTAGCTACATGTACACCGTACGAACTGCATTAACTATATATCGAGTTGCTAGTAAGGACTTTACATCCACATAGCCCACATACATGCATGAAACACACACACATATACATTTACATACCAGTTTTCTTCTCCTCATCCTCTTCTCCAGGTCCTTTCTTGCCCTGTGCAATGAGACGCTGTTTCTCGGCCTCTGCGGCCATTTCACTGGGGTCTTTTCCCGGACCGATATCCGATCGTGTGGTAAAACCGCTAGCGCCTCGTCCTATACCAGGCACATAGCCCGGGGGAGGTTTCATGTTCAGAAAGTCTAGCTTTGGTCGTTGCATGATAGCGGACCATACACTACGGAATCCTTCTATTCGTATACGATGTGTGCCCTTGTGTTTGTTTGTTTGCTTGTGAGTGTGCGTTTATGATTCTACGCACGTGTAAGGTTGTGTTGATTGTAAAATTTCGATGTTGATGTGTATAAAAACTTATGTGGAGGATCTACTTTTGCACATTGCACGTACGTGCTAGAGAGAGTGTGAGAGAGTATGTGTTTGTATGTGTGTGTTTGTGTGTGTGTTTGCGTGTGTTTGTGTGTGTGTTTGTGTGTGTGTGTGTGTGTGTGTGTGTGCTTCGTGGGTTCTGTATGTCACATTGTAGTCTTCGGGCGGGCTTTCGGTTTTGCGTGCACCAGTCCAATATATATTGAGATTCAGGTGCGGGTGCATAATATCAATTACTATATAAAAAGGCCCTTTATTGGTCCCCTAGATAGTTATATCTTTTGGTCTCGGCTCGCCAATTCGTCCGAATATATTCAGGTGCAGGCGCTAAAACCGGATTCTCGTATGAAAACCTTGCCACTTTCGCACCTGTTGTTTGATCCATCAGGTGCAATATAGGTGCTAATACATATTTTCTGTATAAACAGGCCTAAAAAAGGCGGTTCTGAGATGAGCCTGTTTTTGGGTGCAATTCTGCCCCACTTTCCTCACGTGTAACGTGTTTTATCACAAATCACCACACACACACACACATAGACGCACACAATACATACACACACACACAGACACGCACACAAATACACAAACACATATACACACATACACACACACACAAAAATACACAAATACACAAATACACAAATACACAAACACACATACACACATACACACACGCATACGCACACACACACACTCTCTCTATTCACATAATCGTACACACCTATACGCCTTCAACCATACTCACACACACACACGTAATCGCCTCGGCTCGTTAGTGTTTGTTCAACATGGTTGCTGCACAGAGCGCATGTGTGGTTGACGAATCGTATCCACTCTGTCATATGCCCGACGCCGTGGTTGGAAGTTCACAGGTGGAGGATAATGACGATGCTGCTCTTGTCACTGTACAGTCCACAGCAATTCATGTTTATACGGTAAATAGCTGTTTATGACATGAGCCGATATGCGTGGTTATTATATACATATATATATACGTGCGTTGTATGCACGTATGAGTGATTGTTTATATGTACCAATACAGCACTGAAGTCTATCATCATGGTATTGATATTTCAACTCCGAGCGATACTTACAAACGACATCTATTATGTGCCGCAGACTACGCGCGTACAAGTAGGCACTCTCTTAAACTTGTACCATACTCTCATACACACTCACAGGTAGGGGATCAGCGGTGTATCAACAGTTGGTCTGTTGATCCTAGTACTGTACTCACACACTATGCGATCCAGCACCCAAAGTCAAAGCGTATCTATGTAGTAGAGAACAACCGAATTGTGCGATCTTGGGACAAATCTGCGCAGAATCTTACGGATGGCACCAGTCAAAAGGTACATATGCATTTACATATAGAATATGGTATGTATACGTGACGCATATGCGCGGGTATGGATATATCCAATGTATTTTTATTAGAAAAGCAAACACAGATACATAATACTTATGAACACAGCCATTCCTTTGTTTTCGCACTCATTAACGTTTGTTTATGGACTCAGTCACATTCTTTGTTGATCAATATCAAGAAGGTGCTGTTATTCAATCATACACAATCAAATAAATATGTATACTTTTTTCTCACACATGAGTAGTTCAAGAATCCTGTACACGCAATCATTGCGGATGGACGTCTTGCCGGTGTTGTTGTACTGTTCACAAATGGAAAAGCCGTGCAAACAGACTGTGATCTAACTAGCAACCGACCGTTCTCCGATTCTCCTCAAGGTACAATTCTACTTTTGTATCCGCTCCGCATATTTATGTACATGTAAATTTTTGATTATTCTTTTGTGGGTATATACATCTATGCCACACGTACCCCGTTCTGTATCGGTATAGATACGTACATTAATACTCATGCTTATAGATTTTTGATTATTCTTTTGTGGATATATACATCTATGCCACACGTACCACGTTCTGTATTGGTATAGATACGTACATAAATGCTCATGCTTATACTCATGCTTATACTCATGTCTACACACATTTCGTACTCATACACCCATTGCAAATGTGTTTACCACGCACACACAGCAAATGCGTCGCCTATTCTTCGTGTTACGTTTCTCCACATCCAACACAATTGTACACATGCACTACCTTAGGTGCAGTCTTACACACATACGCACCTACCCACATTCGCGAACATCCATGACATTTACCTAGCTCATGACATTTACCTAGCTCATGACATTTAACTAGCTAAATCACAAACATGCGTGCGGATATAAATACACTATAATAATATGTCAGTAATATACGTTAATGTAAGCACACGTACATGCGAGCATACATACGATAACATACATCATAAACTCTTCAATGACAGGAATAGATAGCAAGTCCATTCCCCACGCCGCGGATGTGTACACTCACAACAACGACACCATCCTTCGTCTGGGTGCTCTTTTCCGCACCACCCGCACAAACCCAAGCAGCAACACACCCGTTCACGTATGGCAGACATACACACTTGACGAGATCACCATGAATACTACACTGTCTGATCAATTTAAGCTTTATTTGCCTTCAAGTGTTTCTTCTGCGTGCTTGGATACAAAATCACTCACCTTATCTGTGGTGTGTGTGGATGGCTCTTTGTCCATTTTCGATATTGCTTCACTCGACGCTGCTGAAGTTAATATGCCACGTGTTTCTCGCACTCTTACAATGTTCAGGTATGGGTTTGTTAATATCTTCATGTGCATGTACATTTGCATGTACACTACAAGCAAGTTCTCGATTTGTGTGCCGTGATCTTTTGTTCGGTTACTGTCAATGTATATGTTGGTGTACATATGCAAATGAGTGCCATTGTATTTCTATATAAGCGATTGCAATTATCTTTACTGCGCCATTACCAAGTTTCTGCGAGAGGCACACACGTACACGTTCACAAACCCGAACGACATACAAAGCATGCCCTTCATTTTAAGACCATTCGTCACAAGGTAACGACCACGTATGTACGGTACACATAAAGGACAAATGCATACTTATAACATACCATGACACATGTGTAGGTTTGATGGGAGTGTGGGAACAAAACCTTCCGAATCAAGCGCGATCGCTATGACCAGTTCCGGTCCTTCTTTGCTGGCCATCACTGGAGAGACACCAGACCACAAGTACATGATGACTGTATGGGAAACTAAGTATGGCACCTTACAGGCGCAGAGAGAGCTCAGAGACTTCGATAGCAATTTTAACCGCCAGGTATGCATGTGTATTCAAACAGTAACAATAGTAAACATACATATGTGCGTATATAGACACTCACACGTTCACTCGTATATTCACGTTCACACGGAGCAGGCCAAAGGACACAGAAACAAATATCAAATCTCTCGCCTGCGGTCGTCGAACGGGACTGTCTTTCTAAGCGTATGTGGTCGGTTTGTGGACGTGTGCATCGTTTACTACACTGGCAGTGTGTCGTTAGTCAGCGCGGTTGGTAGGATGGACGAGGTATGTATGCATGTGTAGGTTCTGTGTAATTATGATGTATTCTCCATCTTTACGAGCATATGTATCAGACTGCGATAGGCGATATACGGGTAGCATGATTTTGTTGTGTGAATTGTGTTCTTTTTTTGACAAATACTCAGTCTACCATTTACACTACAAGATACAAACAAGAGTATATGTTTCGTACGCAAACACATGAGCAGGTTAATATAGCGACAATTTTGTCAAGTAATGTCGCCACTAGAGAGACACCATCTGTTTCTGATTTGATTGATACGAATGTGTACACAAGCACTATACCGAATGACAAGACTTTGACGGCGGAGTGGGAAGAAGGGCTTATGGAAACCGCTACGGTATGTCTGCAATACATCAACACAAGCATGAACGTGAACCTATGTACATGAGCATACATTTGCACTCACAGGCACGCTAACATATCACACATGTATTCATGTACAGGTAAATGATGATATTTGGACAATGTTGGCATCTGAATCAAGTGATGTGTTTAAAGAGGCCGCCAAGATGTATTTGGCCACTCTGGGCAAAAAAGGAACGAGCGCAGTATCACCCAAATTTGTTAAAGAGGTAGTTTCGTACGCAAATCATACTCGTGTATCCAAGTGTCTATGTATGCTTGTATGCGTATTTGCGTATTCATTCATGCATGTGTGTATGTATATGTGCACTTCGCGAGTTTGGTTGCCCATCAATTGCTTTGGGATGCAAGTACTATTTCGTACGCATTCTAACCATCTTATTGGTGAAAAAAATCAGGTTTGCAATAGAATGCTTGTTTTTAAAACAACTGAGAATGTGGACGACTTCTTCATGGAAGAGATACTGGTGGATTTAGTACAGAGAGGAAGTGTGTCTACTTGTACATATCCTAATATTATCGAGGCCGCTCAGAATTATCGGTAAGTGAAATATCTAGTAATGCCACTCATACAGTAGCACCGGAAATTCTTGGACTTGTTCTAGTACATAATTCCTGTTAAAAGAACATAAGAAGACCGTAAACTTCACTTACACCGGGCCATAAACGCATATACAGGTCATTTTCACTGTTAGAGACATGTTTTATACACATGGCGGACATTCCGGAGCCAATGATTGTAAATACTATTCAATACCTTCTCGATATGGATGTGGATGATTTGAAAGCACTAGATCTGTACTTCGACAGTCTTCTATCGAAGAAGAAGCGAAAGGCCGGTCACAAGGGTAGGGGTGTAAGTGCAGGTTTGCATCATATGCTGGCGGCCATTGTGTCTACACCCATGAATGATCGGTTTTTGCAGCACGCTCTTCATGGGTTTTCTCTCAAAGACGTAATGGTATGTATATGTTTGCTCTCGTGTTTGTCAAGAATAAAAGCGTACGTATGTTTCTCTTCGCACTTCGACCTCTACACACACAGTGTTAAGGTATACATATATACGTATGTGCCCTTCCATCCCGTGCATATATATATCTTCGCATACATGCATATGTCCACATGCGTATACATGTACGCTTACTAATTAGGCATGCGTGTGTTAGTCTTGATGTACTGTTTGTAATTCACATGTAGATATGAATATATATGCTTTTGAGTACTTTAGTGTATGTATGTGCACGTGTACACGCACGCATACACGTATTTATTTGTATGTATTCGCAATTACTATACACATGAATGCACAATTTACTAATTCGGCATGATTTGTTTAAAAGGCGTTATTGGAGTATGAGTGGAGATGGCTTGTTCTGTACGGTCAACATGGCAGCACAAAATTGAATGATCGTTTTTCTCCCTCTCGAATTCCTACGTTTAAGCAGGTAAGTTTTGGTGTAATACGCCATGTTCGCAATATTCGTGCATGCAAATGCTTAAAGCCACACACAGGAAACCAATAGTATGCGTACGTATGTAAAATGAAAGCAGACGATATTTATAATATACATATCGCTTATATACACTTTCTGAATTTATTGCACCTTGTGTATGACGCACTTATAATTCATGTACAATAGGTTTTGAATTGGATTGCTGTTATTTTGGACGCCGAGATGGCCCGACTCGTTTTGTTCCCAGACTCGCGGCAACTCCTAGTTGAGTGCAAAGAAGCCATCGCAAAAGAGGCTATGGTATATACTTATTCTTCATTCGTAACATGTACTGATAAATGGTGCAAATGTGGATGAATTTATTGATAGAATCATGCGAGACGATACTATATTCTCGTCCCCACGTTTCTATGCATGGATATCTGGTTATAGTCGTTATATATACATACATGCATGTATATGTACATTTTTATAACTAGTTTATGTGCTAGTCTTATTTCGTTGCCCGACTCACGACTTGTCCTGTGTACATAAGCGAAAGAACACCAGTTATCAGATATGTAGATACCCATTGTATGTTTTTATGTGGTATGCACGTTTTGCAGGTATACATACTTTTTGCACATGTGTAGGGTGTTTAAATGTTCTTGTGAGTGGGTGAGTGCTAGTTTGCATAGGTGTATGCATGTTTAAGCAAGTAGGGATACCAGCACTTTCTCGTGCAACAAGGTGACAAGGAACCCTGCATCCTCGCATCATAACATAACGATTCTGTCTCCATGCGTCTCTTGCAATATACAGGTGTGCGAGCAAGCGCAAGACCTACAAGGGTATATCAGCTCCTTCAGTACACACTGTGTATTGCCAGCGGTGACCCAAAACCCCGTGTATAGCATAGAACAACTCGAGATTTAATGATGTACTGAGAGGATTATTAAGTACGAAGATTTAAATGTATATATGCACAAGGCAGTGTTGGTGTAAATGTTGAGGTGAAGACCAAAGGGCGGAAGGTAAAACAATACCATATGAAACGAAGAAAAAAACAAATTTACTTGTATTTTTGACTGTATATAAGAAGTTAGAATAAAGCCCCAGATCAATCCAATGGCCCAACGTAGTCCATCCAATTACATTGTACATGCAAAAGGTTATGTGATTTGTTGATATCTTTGTGATGTTTCTTTTTCTTGCATGTGTTCATATTCAACAAGATATCCTAAGTGCTGGAGGATAACATGGTGTATAGAACTATTAGGTATGATCTACTTTATATGACAACTTACACAATCAGTATACATAATTGCCTCACGTGTGACTTCATTGTAGTTTCGGTTGCTTTCTAATGCAGCGATCGTAGCAGTAGTATCTGTGATATAATTCGAGAATGGTTGTATCCAAACTCTCACATATTAAGGACCCACATGCACATAATTTCAGGGAAGTGCAAAAGTATACGACAAGTGTGGGCTAGGAACGGCTGAGTCGGTCGTATGTTTCTTATCATCATCATATATGTATATGTAAATACTGTACACGCATCAATACATAGGCATGTAGACATATATTCACTATACTTACAAGGTATGTAGGCATGTCTAAATACACATTCGTACACATTGTGTGTGGTTTCGTATGTTCTGTACTGGCTGGCACATGCTCTCACGTATGCAACGTTATCCTTTGATCAAAATAGATAAGGGAAATTTTGGGATCCTCAACGCCCGCATACTGATTGGCGGACGCAAACAATCACTCAAGGAGGTGCAAAAAAAAACAGTGGCAGAGGCAGTGCACACATACGCACACAGACCTGTGCGTTTGTGTGTGTTATGCGGGCACGCATGTATGTGTATGTATATATGTGTGAGGCTCAACACTATCATCTCCGTTCACTGTGTGGTGAGATATAACTGTCGGTGGACTAGCGGGTGGCTGCAGAAGAAAATGGTAAAAGCTTCAAAGAATGATTTGAGTGTTACCATCTCAGTCTGTATAGCGTTGAGATCTCTTTGGTGTTGATTCGTTGTCTCTGACTATTTCACAGATACGCATAAATCGTGCAAAACCAATACAATAACACACTTACAAACATATTCGAGAAGACGAATAAGACCTTTGTTGATAGAGCTAGTAAACCTCTTAAAGAAATATTCAAAAACACCATGGCACCCTCAGCAGCAACTTTGGGCTTATTAATTCGAACACTGGAGAGAGGCTTTGCTTTGACTACAGCATATATTCTAATCCGACGATTACGCCGTTATGGTCTCTTTACTACTACGGTACACCATTACGTTATATATAATTTTACACAACACGGTATAAACTTCATATATGTGGTTGGTGAGATTTCGAGCAAACTTGTGAATGGATACATTGCAAACTGTAGTGTTCATTTGCTTCCATGTATACAGTACCATATATTAGAGTACACCAATATTGCACAGATATAGTTGCTCACTGGCCTTGGATTATTATCAGAAGCGCCAAGTTTGTTTAGATGTGGTGCACCACACCATTATTTATACATCATTCAATGCCTGATATACAGCTATCTATTGGTGAGGATATGTATGATGGATTCGTAGAGTCGGCATCTGTTTGTACATGGATTGTAAATAAGCTGGTGTCTATCACAGGTGTGTGCAATTTGACAGGTTCTCTGGCACTACACGCATCATCACGCTCTCTTCCCCAGCACACATATTCTCATGTAGACGATTACACAGGTGTACACAAATCCGCAGACATCAAAAGCTAATCCACCAACTACAGAAGCCACCTCGTTGTCTTCACATGCGATCATCCCAGATATTGCCTAGTTCTAAAGTTCGCACTATTGTATATTCTGTATGGTTAATTTAATAGACCAAGTTACCAACGCCGCCACACTCACGCACCTATTTATCACGAACATATTACACAAAAACAATGCCACAAACACGAATTCAGGCACTTACACATCAAACAACACTTAACATAAACAAATAGGTGCACATGAAGTTGGCTGGGCTGATCTTTTTCTTGAGCTTGTAAGTAAAAAAAACACGACAAATTCCGCTTCATCAGTACAGTATATCCGAGAACCAACTCTCACATACGCGGACAACCATAATAACAACAGTAATCGACATGGGTATGAAGGTACGAGTATGAAGACAAAGAGACGGGTGGCTGTTGGACTGCCACAAAAAGGGCTTACTCGAGAGGAATTACTGTCAACTTTAGTAAAACTCAAATACAATGATCAAACACTTGCTAAAATACACACAAGTACACTTACATCTACACCTACATGTATACCCACTGACACCAAAAAGTGTGATTCTCATATTGAAATATGTGCCCGGAGAGAAGAGAACAGAGAATCACAAAAACCCCAAGTGGCACCCTCACGCAATCCCTACAGACGAGGAACAACTACGAATACAGGTGCAATAGTGTCTCCATCACGCAACTTATCCGCACAAGCACCAAGATGCTTGTTCCCAGCACACGGTACAAGTATGAGTGAGTGTAAAGTGGATGGACGCGTGTGGGAATTATATGGGCATGAACGTTTGAGCGACATATACCCCAAACCATCAATGCTGCGCATGGAGAGTGATTTAGTGTCTATGTTGGCAAGGGCATTTTGCGCAACATCAACAGATATCGGAGGATTTGTAACTGGATCTGCATGGGATACAGCTCATGAGGTTGTATGTAGTGCAACTTATCATAGTACAAGTAAACAAATGTGTCGGATAGTTTTAATTGGTGAATGCCATCGTTCATGGGCATTGGTGTGTAAATCTTTAGGTGTGGACGTAGTGTGTATACCTATCACTGGTACACGTATTGGTGGCGGAATGGTAGATACGATGTCACTATCACTAAGACAGCATCTAGGCACGGGAACTGTTTGCGTGGTCTTGAATCCTTTTACAAACTCATACAACACACACCTCTCTAAAGGAATCGATGCGAGCATGGGTGTAGGTATGGGTGGATGTGAAGGAGCGTGGGCTGGGAAGAATTGTAGTGAGCTTGTGACCGCTGTCGCAAAGATAGTAAACAACACAAAGGTGAGGTTACATTTGGATTTAACAGAGTACTCACTTTTGTACCCCCTTCTGGCTCAATATGCACTATCATCCATTGACTCGCCTCCACAAAATGTTGGTTCACCCTCACAAAATGTTGAAGGAGAGGATACAAATGGACAAGAAGGTCAAATAACGGGAAAACATGCAAGAAAAATGTTGTATGGGCAGAGACAATCCTTCACACATACAAGTTTATCAAACACTGACGTATGTGTAGTCAAAGACACACATACGAACATGATTGGATTTAATGTGAAGGGTGTGACGAGTGTGTCTGTATCCGTAGATGTTACTCTCTCTTACGATACCACATGCGCAGTAGTGTATAGAGACCGAAGCTACAGGCCCACATGTCTCTGTCGGCCGGGTGTAACTACAGGTGCGGTTGCCGCTGCGTGGGGTACCATTATGAGTGTAGGGGTGGAGGGGTATAGTCGTGTAGTTGATTACTTGATGGATGCCAGAACAATTTTGATTGAGGGTATAAGAGGTATGTGTTTGTGTGTATATATTCAGTGTACGCACGAATGTTTTAGTACTTCACATAAGTTGTGTATTGTATGTTTATAAATATATTTGAGTGAAATACTTATAGCACGTAATATGAAATATCGTGAGGGGCACGATGTGATATCAGCTTTATTTCAGGTTTTGTACCGAGCATTAGACAAGGGAGCTGCTTTACTACAATCAAACTATTTTTTCTTACGCTGCTATACTCAAAAACTCACGACAACCACATTCATCTATACATGAGATGACATTCATCCATACACACACTAGCACTAAGGCACGCTTACTCATACAATGACTCATACCCGCACATATAGAAATCGATGGCTTGGATATATCTCTGAGCTATATCCAGTCTCTAACGGTGTGCATACACGCAATCCCATTCACTGGTGAGAGAGAGATCGCTCCACTGGATATGACCATTGTCGGGAATCAGCTGAACTATCGGTCATGGTTGGTGGACATTATTTCTATTCCTATTCCTCACATACGTGTGACGTTAGGTGTTGAAATGGTCACTTCTTTAAACGATTTCTTACATGATCTTAGTATGATTGTTTTGGTATGTGCATAATGAACGTATTACATATGTACGTGCGTTTGTGTCTATGGGTTTGTATGTATGTATGTATGTGCATTCGAGATGCGCGTTCGTGAAGTGTGTTCATGTCTTTGATTTTTCTCCCGGACGGTGTCGATTGAACCGCATAGTCCACATAAAATATCTGCCGTAGTTGCAATTTATATGAACACATTTTTGTAGGTGACACAATCATGCTTGTATTGAACGAACTCACTATACAGCATACTTTATATAAGTAAAATCACAGAATGTATAACACATTTCAATACCTGATGCATAGACATGGTCATAACAACAATATCAAAGAGTGATCACCATTTCAGTGTAAAACGTTTTTCTCACTGTTCTACACACTTTCATGTGATCATGCTTTGCCAAATACATATCTGTCTGTCAGACCGAACGTACATCGCAAAGTAACAAATTAACTCGTGGAAAAGAGACAACATCAGCTGTCTTAAAGGCACACTCGCTTAACAAAGTGATTCCCAGGATCCCCACATCTACAAGTTTATGTGCAGCAATACAGCTCTTTAATAAATTCACGGGTTATGTAGTGCAAGGAAAAGTGGTAAAGACACCCGCGCCTCCCATGGTGCACCCGGGAAAGGAGCACCTTAAGAACGACTTTGTTGGTAGAAGGCTTGGAAACGTGATGAGGTTGGCACAGGGAGCTACATGAATAATATACGGAAAATTGATCTATAGCGAATCTACATTTATCCTGACAATATTTTGAACGATACATTAAGAATGGCTTGTGACAAACAAGCAATGAACTATGGAGTTATGCAAGAACATTTTGAATTAAAAGATTAGTCACTATGTTCTCATTCGTATACATGTCTTGGAAAATGATTCAATACGTGAGTTTGTTGAATGTACAAAAGCGAATACACGGTCAATAATACAAAAAAACACACTTTTCTTTATTGTTGTAAGGAGGGTTTATTAATAAATTCTACCGAGCTCTGTATTGACATCAATCGCTGCCATCGCACACGATTATATATTTAAGAATATGGCCTGAGAATGAGGTGTGGAATAGTTTTTGTTGTACTTGTGGTCACGTTTATGGATCGATGGTTAATATATTTAGTACGCTCAGGTTTTGTTCATTAAATTTGTCTTGCGCCAACAGTTGGACAATGAATAACTTCGTTTCACGCACCATCGTATTTTTTCTTCTTCTATTATATTCATTCATAATCCTTGACAAGTTTCTATTATAAAACCTTTCTCCTCATTTAACCGTGCAAACTCCCGACCATATTTATTACTACAAACTTAAAATTCGGATGTACGGCGTGGCCTCTTTATGCCGAGTTCTTCCAATTCCCTCTCAACGGTCTGGTGATCCACTTCGACATCTGGTGTGGCAAAAGAACTGAACCAGTGCGACACCTTATCTACAACACCTCCTTGTACGCACACATAATCGCATGTGATACAGAGCGTACAGAGCTTGCAGTACTTACACATCTTGCACGTTTCTGTGTGGTCGCATGGGCATGCCTCACACTCTTCACAAAAGGAGCAGTAGTCGCCTATTTAATACAGTTCATTTTGAGCGCATATACATACATGAATACAAAATGACAATTAAATTCGTCAGTGTATACCAAATAAGTATGTGTGCAAGTATTTGTGTGATTATGAGTGCGTGTGTGAATGTGTGTGCGAGTTTGGGTGTGAAGGGGTGAGGGAGTGGAGGGAGGGGTGATGAGTTTCTTCGGTCCTTCGAGACTCAGAACACACGAAGTGATGTGTGGATATGCACTTACACATACGCGTATACTTGAATTTGGTAGTATTAACGTATAATGAACGCAAACGACACATTGATTTTCAAATTCATGTTACAAGAGTATGAGATCTGCACTTTTCGGATAACAATTGAATATAACAAACGTACAATACTTGCAAAATCCGGGGAGTGCACTAGCCTGTTGCACGGGCATGGCAATCAGCAGAAGTAGAAGCAATTGCAATAGCGTAGTGAACAGGTTTACCAACTTCATATTTCTCACGAAGTTTAGTAGAATGTCTATGCTGGACTGGCTTTATGCGATGAACAACTAATCTCATTTTGTCCTGTATACGTACGTACTACACGACGCTCTGTGCCTCGGATGGCAGGCACATCCCGTAAGCATAAAGATGCTAGGCAGGGTGTTAGTCTTCCTGTCCATCCAGTCTCGATTGGGTGACGGATTGCAAAGAAGTGAATGTGTCTCGACGAGTATCTTCTCGGAAGAGTGTTGTGTTTAGTGAAGAGGTATGCATATCCAAGGGCAACCAATACGTAGAGAGCCAATCAGATAATTCTAGTACGGTTTCTTAAAACGTAACTGCGTGGGTGTTGTACAAGACTCCGGCGTGATCTTACGTTTTCCAGGAGGGGGCATTTTTGTGCTGTTGGTATGGTAACCTGGGAAACCATGGACACTTATGTGTTCTGAGTCTCGAAGGACCGAAGAAACTCACCATCCCTCCCTCCACTCCCTCACCCGTTCACACTCAAACTCGCACACACATTCACACACGCACTCATAATCACACAAATACTTGCACACATACTTATTTGGTATACACTGACGAAGAGAAATCGGCATAAATCTTGCTAAGAAATGCGTTCTTCAAACGAGAGCAAGTCTACTATTGCCACTTCATCTCCATCCCCTGCTACTGCTAAGACTGAGAGAGTGAATGAGCATGGTACGGATTCAGATGTAAATGTGTCTTCACCTGGGTTGTTCTCTGGTAAGAGCAGATGGTGGCTTCTGCTTCTCGCTGTGTGCGTCGCTCTGTATTCTGGTACACTTCAGGTACAATACTAACATATTTCATAGGTACAGCAAGTGTGTGTGCAAAAGAAGTGCTTTATTGGTTGCTTTTTATCACACTTGTTGAATTACAAAGCGTTCTGTTGCATGAATTGTACTTAACTGCATTCGTAACACATACATTCGGAGATACACAAACATTCTAATGCATTGTTGGTGCGTCGTTTCCCTCCCGATCCCCCACTCTCTCCCACTCCCTCCCACTCTCTCCCCCCAGGTATATATTTCAGTAAACTCATAAAACAGTATTTCTCACCTCTGCCGTTTACATGTAATAAGGTCTCGCCACATGGAATTGCTATTCTTGAGCAGGGCATGGAGGTTGGTGTTGGCCTTATACAGTCATTTGCGGGCATAGACCATGATAGATACCAAAGAGTTCCCAAATCAGTACTTCGAGCAAATCTGGAAACGAACGAACAGAGAAGAGTAAAGTTAAACAAAAAAGATGGAATAAGAGCAAGCTACGGAAGGCCCGCCTATCCTGGCAAAAAAGTACTGTACTTATAAGAGGGCATTTGAGTGTATATAGACAATGTTCTTGTACGATATATGTAGCATGTGAATATGAAGTCAGTTTTGTCTGTTAATGCTTTATTTTAGGAGTACAAGTTTATTGTATCTGTGTGTATGTAGTTTAACATAGTGACCAGTAGGTTTTACCAAATGGGTTTTTGTCTTTACTATGACGTAAACTATCGTTGTAAAATAAAGGCGTTTTCTGGATTTGCTGCACCTTACAACATTCATGAATCGTTTCTAAAATTCACTTTCTTGGAAATAATATTTATAGAGTATACGTGAATGTCTTACGAATCCAGAAAGATATTGTAACTTCTAGAAACCAACAGTTTGCTTGTAGACGAGCCATTCTCGCTAAGAACGCACTCTATGTTCTTCAATTCTTATCATCTCGACCCCCATGGATAAAAATGTGTTCTCACCCATAGGGGCAGAATTCTGGTAGTGGCATGAAGAAAGAACCTGGACTTAATAAGCTTATGCACAAACAACAGCATCAGGGCAAGGTAATAATTACTCAATATATATGATTATACGTAGACACAGACATAGCAATCGTACATTGCATGGAAGCTTTTGATGCTGTTGAGGTGTTCCTATACTAAAACGTCCATTCAACACGGGACATTCATCGAGATATTTGAACTTTCACTTGGCAACAAACTTCTGCAATCAATCTCTGGAAAATGTACTTCTGATTTAATCCACACCTTCACTGGCAGAATAACTATAAACAAATTTGACCTGGAAGTCAAAGCCGTCTGCCTCTTTCTATCACAGCATTGATTTAGCTGAAACTTGAATTTTTAATGCAGAAGCACAAGGATGCTAATGCGGACATTGCCCCCTCCACAGACGGTGCTCATGAGACCGTCGTGATGAAGAACAAGGTACACTCAGACGTTAACAAGAATAGCAACAAGGGATACCACGCAGTGACTTTTGAAGAATTTAAAGCAAGGAAGGTACGTGATCCCATGTACGACCATCTCTCTTGCAAGCACCTTGAATTTGTCACAACTCAAAGCATTGAGATTATTTTCATGGCAATATCCGATGCATCCAACCGCATAGAACAATATCGATAGCTGATTACTTCGTAACATGTGAGCCATGACAATTGATTTATGTAAATATCAGTGCACATCTTTTGAGTTTAATCCCATACAACACAGCATATACATTCCATCAATATCAAAGATTTTCACGTGTTCATAAACATAGAAAAAGTAGACATAAAACGCTCACATATATGACAAACATTACACACAGAGTGGAGACAAGTCTCAGTCCTCCTTTCCCTCGGAATGGTATGCTAAGATGTCAAATGAGCAGAATGTTGTAGTCGATCATGGAAAAGTTGAGAGAATGCTTACGGTACGCTGTTAATAGCATGTATTTCTATTCATCACTGTAAATGACTAGGCTAATGTAACATTTCTGTGTCCCAGAATTCAGCATGGGATCATAGTGTATACGCATGTGTACAATTTGAACTAATATAACTACATATTTCAGTATCGACTTACTGTGCACCAGTGTACAAGTTCATGCATCATGAAATCATACATGATCTGGTCAAGAGCTGCCATGTCAAAACTATTAATATCTCCACGCACACATGCATATACAAATATAATCTTTTGTATAATTATATTACGACAGGTGACCTTTTCCCAAACAAATGGAGTACAAGCAACTGACGATACAAGTCCTCCTCTTTCGGTAAAGGAGCTAGACAAGTGGCTGACGGAGCATAAGGATGAGAACGATCTAGGTATGAACAACAAACTTACATTTACATAAACGACCATATGTAAAGGTACGACCAGATATCGTTGAATAACGAATCCCCTGCGCGCGTTTTGTAGATATTTTGGTCTTTTTGAAATATTTGTGTTCTTTCTATCTTGATAACCAAAAACCTATACATATGAGATGGGTAAATTTCGTATATGAAATAACTTTTGTATCCCTCATATTGATTTTTGCCTCCCTGCATATTGTAATCTCTGCGTACACCTGCAAGTTTAAGAGTACTAATGTCTACAAAAAGTCAATGCATATCTTGGTCAATAACGTTACAGGTCAGTGTCTACACACACAACACGACTTCCGACGCATTTCCAGGGTAAAAAGCCTTTACCCTCAAATCGAGCCCAAATTATTGAAGAGAATTAGTGAAGGTACTATAGACAGTATTAAGTTCAGTGAGCAGCTACAACATTACTCTGTGGTCGTTACGGATGGAGAAGTATTGCAGCAGGCAATCTTTAGACCTTTTGGAGGAAATGTTATGGATCACATGAAGCCGCTCAGGTGGGTACATACATAGAAGTAGTGAGAGTATATGTAGTAAAGGTGAAAAAGCAGTACTTACATGATATGTATGAACTGACACTGTAGACTAGTGAGATATCACTTCTTGGTGTTTGTCGATATATGTGTATATGTGTTGTTTATAATATGTATACCTATCGTACAAAATATAGACCCAACAACCCTTGTTTGCATGAAAACCTGCCTGATGACGGTTGGGCTGAGATTGTGGCATTTCATTTGGATGGTGTATTGGGGATGGGCATAGCTGATCTCGCGGTGGGCCGAACTGTAGCAATTCAGACTCTCTTGGAGAACACACCGAAAAAATATCATCACTACTTGAGAAGAATTGCTGTCAAGAGCATTGAGAATAGTATGTTGTACATACATCTTTATTACTTTAGGATAGTACACGCGTGTGTGAGGTTCTTCAACACTGCAATGATGCTACGTGTCTTAATTTCACAGAATAGATACAATTTTTTTATTTGAGGTACCTGTATTGATATTTATAATGTTCTCACTACATGGAAATAACCAACGTCTTACGCTCTCTCAGGTGATTTAGTTGTACGTGGAGCTCTATCCGCGCCTCGAGCTAAGCCAGGTAATCAGAAAGTTGACTCTATCACGTCAGTACAAGCACTTGAATTAATCGCGCTTATGCGAGGTTCGGATCTTTTAAGCCAGAAGCTCAGGTATGTATTGTTTTGAATGTGTTTTCATTAATATCTGCGAAACTGCACATGCATATTCTGGTAAATAATTATGCGCTCATATGATATATGTCATTGTCGTGCTTATGTATAATCCATGCCTGATGCAGATGAGGAATATTATAATATCGTCTGCTGCGTTTAGTTATATGATTCCCAATACATTCACTAACATTTTTAAGCGCACACGTGTTTGCGTTCTCTTCATTAGGTGGTTGAACGTACCTGGATTGCATGAGATTGAATATCCAGTATATGAGGATGGGTATTCGAAAGTACCTATACGTGCGAGCGATGTAGATCTGGGTGTCGCCCTACAACAGGTTCAGGACATTCAGATGCTGGACTTCTTACTCCTAAACCCAACTCGATTGGAGACGATCCAGAACTCTAGAAATCCTACCTTGGTATGTGCGGGCTAGCTTCATATTTGTACTGGGAGTTGGCGCTGCTCCTAAATGTATACGAATTACACCTATTGCCCCTCTTTTATAACTTATATCCAGTATTCTGTTCATAACACAGCCGAACGGACAAAAAAACTACGATTTCAAGAACATTGGCATTGCTTGTGATTCCGGGGCCGGTAACGCCATACATACACTCGACAGCGTATGTAAATATAACATTTGTATCTTGCCTGCCCTTACTGACGCGCAGAGGACAATTTTGCATTCCATGTGTGCGGCTTCATATATATCTATGTTGCAGATAATGCAAAACATTTACATATACACATAACACTCCTCCATTATATTGTGCATGTAAAATCTGAAGGACAATGAGATTTTCATGTTACGTCTACCAACTGGTATGCTCCCATAGCAGGGGGTGAGTGAGGTTTAATTTTAATATTGCATTTACACACACGAATGTAGGCTACCAGTCTGTATGCATTACCGTGCCTATACAGTATTAAAGGCAATGGACAGTCTATGTACGAGCCACAGTGTGTTGCCGAGACAGAGGGTACTCTTAAGTACAATGGAAAAATGTTGGACTTTGAGGCATACAAGAATCTTTTTAGAAGTACTCATCAGAGCCAGGTATATTATTCACGTGCTTACAGCTGCAGCCGTCCACGCAACTGTACATCAATGTATATATTGTGTAAGTACAGTCTGTGTAATACACAACTGAATTTTAAATCCTCAACTGCTATATTACTATGTGGTGTGGTATTATAAGTGACTCTATATTATGTCTACTCACACGTACGCATCTTTAAATAGGCATACATACACCATCATCATTGTTGCTAACAAATGATTTCACTACCACACACTTACAATTATAAGAAGCTCTCATAGTTATGGGTATATAAAGAAACAATTCAACCCACTTTATAAGTTTCATACTAATGTGGCCTATATTACGCATGTCGTGGCATTGCAGTCTATATCATCACATTTCTTCTCACTCTCCCGTATGTGAACTCATATACAATAGCTTTTATTCACTTACGATGAGCCTCTGTACTAGCATCTTTTGTGTGCTTCTTCACAGAAATCATAGAACAAGACAGCGCATATTTATATACTTCAGCATGATGCGCTTAAACATGACAGATCCCGCATGGGCTCACATTCTTTTCATTGATATACTTATGTATATCAACACACTTTTTACACACCAGGTGGGTGACATGAGCAAATTCCTCAAAGGCATGCTCGAAGGCGACATGCTTCATCACTGCATATTCGATCCCTCAACACGTTTTAACATGGAACAACACCGTCACCGTGTAGGTCAAGATCTCACTAGAGCACTGAATTGTGATCCACTTAGTGCCTATGGTTCTATTATGCAGGTATGCCTACATAATACGTGTTTTCAAATTACAATTTATCACGCATGTGAGCATTCATAGTTATGGACCACTTAATGCAAACCAATTAACTGTATGTTGTGCATCGCAACTTCATTCATTCGCAAAAGTGAAGAAATTTGAATGTTCCACAGCTCGATTTGGATATACTGACATCCAATACTCTCATCAACCGTTATATTCACAGTACCTACCTGAAGAATGCTATGCGAGTGGTATGAACTATCGATTAGAAATGATATTGGAGATCATGAACTCTTGTGACGTGCACGAAAAGCGTTTCGAAGAATGGATCAGTAATCCTATGTATGTTTTTGTTTACCGTGCAACGTACTTCGATGTTTGTCTGTATCTATGTATACACTGTGTTTACGTACATTATACGGGTCACCGCATAAAATGCATTTTCGTAACTGAGATTCCGTATTATAGTATCAAACAAGGCGGACCATTTTGAGTATCGCCGTTTGAAATCGAGTTCGATGTCAAATCAATTAACTTGACAACTGTCGTTGTAAATAGGGTTGTGTTGAAACGACATGGTTGACAGAATATAATTTTCAATAGCTTCTTGTTGCGAGTACATATATACACTAGTATAATTGGATGGCATGTGTCTTAATTCCCACCCACACTTGAAACCATCATTATATTCACATCTCCCTCCTTCACTACTGTTCTCATAGAAAAAACCTGTTCGATCCTCTTCCTGTAAGTGATGAAAACAATCACCATGCATGGTACGCAAACCATTGCCCAGTGGGTGAGAGCAAGTTGCACGGCGTTTGGGAGGCTAGTGAGGATAAAAATTCAAACATAGCCAAGCCTACTGTAGATGGGGAGGTAGTCATAGACTCCAGAGACAAAGTTTTAAAGATGAACTTACAGTAACAACATGTACTGTAACACCTTTATAGGGCATGTGCGATCGTAAGCATCACCTACCAAGACTATACTTACATATGTATGCTTAAATATTTGAACAGACGTTGTTTGGCTTTCTTGATGATATTGTGTGGTAAACGAAGTACGGCTAGAGAAATAGAATGCGAACACATGTCATCGTCCCTACTGCTGTGTATATATATAGTGTATTACGAGTAATCACTGATGAATTTCTCACTGTAATTTTCGAAGATACATAGTTACATCAAATAAACCCACTTCAAACGGTTTGCTTAGTTAGTTGAGCAATCTGAGAAAACACACTACGTGTGGTCTGGTATACCTGTTGGATGTGAAACCTAGCAAACAAACGTCGACGTGACACGGCTAACTCAAGGGTCAACCGTATATATACTGTACCTTCTTGCAGGCGACTTGTGAAGTTCTTTTTGGAGTCTTCGTCGCTCTGTATGTTATGTTGTTGTAGGCTTTCACTTTATTTAATTATCAAGTTTACAAAACGATCATATCTTTGTCTGTCCGTGCAAGGTCATATGTAGATGGCCGCTCTACAAAACAGCACACTCTTGTACAGCTCAAGCAGCGAGCGCGCGCAGACAGGTGATTATGGCCTGCGCAGCTGATTGATATCCCGCTTCCGACCGCACAAATTCGAACGGTCTATTTAGTAGAACGTTACCAACCTCCATATGTGTATTATGAGCAGGTCCGTTCATTCTCCGACTGATACATACACACACATACACACGCACACATACAGACACAGACGATGCTGTGGTTTCACTCACTCCCTAAATCTCCAAGTATCCGATTGGTTGTACTATTCTTTAGAGCACTACTCTGAAACGTAACCCATCATATTTCCGAAAGGTTAAAATGTTTTCTTTTTGGTGTATTTTCTGTGGCATGTAAGGTAAACAATTTGCTCCTATGAGTAATAAACTACACGAGAGCCTACGAAATAACACGCATACAGATACAATTGGTCTGGCTGACGGAAGGGAAACCCAACAGAGACTCCACGGAGAAAGACTCCATAACTGGCGTCGTGTTTATAACGTTGCGTTTGCGTTTACATGGGTGTTAACGCAATGCCTTTCGTTGTCCAATATTCAGTAAATACGAATTGAATAAATAGAACGCGCCGTAGAGTTTGGATTACCCCAATCATACGGATCCCTCCCTCCTCTCTCAGAGGAATCAATCATATTTATGGATTTAAATATATTTTAATTCAACTATTTAACGAAAGTGCGCATATTAATAGAAGAATAAATAATATTATTCAAAGATAAAATAACATTATTCAAAGTATTGAAAATATCAACATGACTAATCTCCATCTGTTCATCATTTCCGTATGGCAAGTGTTGGGGCACCGACTAGCCCACAGTTAATCGTATGCAATTGCTATACAGACGCGAGGCACCACCGCACGAAAAACAAACAAAACACATTCGAACGGATATATAAAGACACACACACACATACATATACACACATGTAACTATATACATACTATATACGTATACCCACTACTACTACACGCACACTTGTTTTATATATCTGTACATATACAGCTATCCTAAAAAACCCCTTCTGATGTCTTTTGTGTACGATATCGGCCAGGCGGCCATCACTGGCTTCTTGGTCTACGTTTTATTTGCAACTATTAATATTGTGTATGTATTCTTCATTCGTCAAGGAAAAGATCTCACAAAGTATGGAAAATGGGCTGTAGTGACGGGGGCCACTGACGGCATTGGAAAGGCGTATGCGTTTGAGTTGGCAAGCAAAGGCTTGAATGTTGTTCTTGTTTCTCGAACTCAGAGCAAACTTGAGAGTGTAGCTAAGGAGATCGAGTCCAAGCACAACGTCGATACCAAGGTATAAAAAAATTCACTATATATCGATTTATCTTTATTGATTTGAACTGATACAGAAAGTAGGATGCCACGTTGATTGGAAATTATATGTTGTATGTATGCTTAATCTCCAGTTGATATACTTCCACATCAATATATACTTCCACTGACATGTCTCAATAAAATCTTCCTCTGAGTTGCAATTTCTATTGCACTTCGAAACGGCCTTTCGTTAGCATCATGTCAACTGTCAGTACATCGCCACACGCTTAGTATTAAATCATGGTACCGATCTTTCCCCGTACGAATGAATCATTATCATATAGATCGTGGTCGCTGATATGTCTCAGGTAGACGACAGTTGCGTTTCTCTTGCTTCAGCCATTGACGGATTGGATGTTGCAGTGTTGATTAACAATGTCGGTATCAGTTACGATTACCCCAACTACTTCCATGAACTATCGGATGAACGTGTGGATTTGCTTTTGAAGCTGAATGTCGTGTCACTTACTCAAATTACTAGAGTTGTTCTTCCAGGTATGTAAATTTTACCTTATGTACACTCCTGCAACTACTAGCACGATTCATGCACATGCGGCTCTTTCTCCGTTATCCCATCATGTCCGTTGATATTTGGGTGATGCAAGTACTGAGGTGTGATATTGGTAGGGGGGCTCGTTGGAGTAAAACTTCATGTACATATATTCGCGTACAATTGCCTATTACTCAACATATGTAAGATCACATCTACGTACATAGATGTCTTAGAGAAGCAGCACAAAAGATAACACATTCTTATACCTTCTGATGGATAGAGTATCATATGTTTGAAATCTTTTATGTTTGTTTCGTACTGCGACCATGCTTATCTTGTCTTTAGGTATGGTGGCTCGTCGTAATGGTGCCATCGTGAATATTTCTAGTGCTAGTGGCAGCATAGTCACCCCTTTGTTGACTGCATACTCCGCGTCGAAAGCATATGTAGACTTCTTTAGCCGAGGCCTTGCCCTAGAGTATGAGTCTTTGGGTAAGCTACTTTTTATATCTCCCACCATTCTGCAAAGTATCGTACTGTCGTAGCATACTTACTATGACCGGCGTTCTCTAGTGCCAGTATTAGAGCCTCGTATCAGCATCGAGCACGCTTGCTGTTAAGCATAATTCCTAATCATTCATTGATTTGCATAGACGAAGTTTCCTGACTATACTTAACAAATGTATACTCAAACGTATACTCACACGGGTATATATTTTTTCGTTTCTGCATTTTGCAGGTATCCATGTGCAATCTGTTATACCATTTTATGTGACTAGCAAGTTGTCCAAGATTTCTAAGCCCACTCTGTTTGCACCAACGCCCGAGAATTTTGCCAAGAGTGGTGTGCGTTGCATTGGATACGAGAAGAGGACTACTGGTTACTGGTCGCACACGCTACAGAGAACTGCGCTATCATTACTTCCTGAGGTGATCGCTGACAGACTTTTGATGTCTATCAACCTTGGTATCCACAAAGCCTACCTTAGAAAGATGGCCAAGAGAAAGTAGAATACTATCAATATCAATTCTAATGTTTTGTTAGTAAATAAGTAACTAAGTTTTCTCGCCGTGAGCGCAGGATTTCAAAAAACTCGCGTACTCTGCTCTGTATTTAACTACACTATTCTATTGCTTATGTCAGGATTTCAAGTAACCTGTTGTGTGGTGTCTTTAAATCCATTTTAAATAAACTTCAGGTAGCAAGGAGGAACCAACCCCAAGGACACATTTTCGGTAATCCCTTCAATGTACGTTTTTCACCATACGCACTAGGTACGAAGTATAAAAACAGCATAAACGTACGCAAAAAGTAACTATTTTCCGCCAAAGTGTTTGTCCATCAGAGTTTAATTTAGTTTTAATAATGTACAGCTAAATATAATCATTGTGCAGTACATTTTATATATATCGTATGATTACTAATACTTAATTCCCTGTGCTTCTTCGTGATAAAACTTTCCAGCTCGCTATTCGTACTGGCATGACAATTCCCCATTATTCAAACATGCACGTTCGCTTTATTCTGGACAGTTAAATCGGTATTAAAAGGGAGCAGCATGTTCGTACTATGTGCTTTTGCCGAGTAAACCTCACAAAGTTAGCTAAGCAGCATAGCCTTCCATGTGGTGAGTAGTGTATCTGGTCTCATGACCAATACGTATTTAGTAATTTAAAGTTTCCTGTTCAATATTTCTGAAGAACCTTCGTTCGTAAAAGATTCGAAGACAATTCCGAAAAGAGAAAATCATTTTTAACTAGCCTTAGACCCAATACCGGCGATCTCAGGCGATGCGCATACCACACCACTTTCAATAAAAAAATAACTTTTCGGGGGTGGGACTGTCATTAACGCTGACCAATTTTCGTTCTCGTCTGATTCTGTCTCGGGCAATGAACCCTGCTCATCTTCGTCTTCACCACA
Organism: Creolimax fragrantissima; assembly: GCA_033442365.1. Lineage (NCBI taxonomy): Eukaryota > Ichthyosporea > Ichthyophonida > Creolimax > Creolimax fragrantissima. Next base: position 926,973 of record JAWQFL010000012.1, read on the forward strand.
ACTTAGAAAGTCTGTAATCTCGTTTTCATGAAGGTGATCACGATTGTCAACAGGTACAGTTTCATTCTCGCCAACATGAATGTCATGCCCTTCTGGGCTCTTATTCAAATACGACGCATGAACAGGCCTATTCACCTTTATAGTCTCTACGTTACGTTTGGAAACGAGGTATGTTGGACTTCTACCAACGTCTTTGTAAATGCTCGTTGACTGTATGGTTTCAGGTTCTGTTGTATTAAATCGTGATGCCAACGCTTTGACATTTCCTACTCTTGTGCAAGGTATCTCACTGTCAAAAGGATTTGCAACCTCCTCAACACTATCTCTGTTCCCCCGTGTTTCATTTACTGACGGGTCGACATTAGAGTTTTCTTCTCGTTGATATTTCGTCGACTGCATGTTGAACTGCCCTATCAAATCTACTGCACCACTAGCGGCTTTGCATCCAGCTATGCCTTCTGTAGTGCGAGTTGTGCCTCTTGTGGGGGATTTTGAGATACATTTATAAACCATACTCTCCACATCGAACGAAGCCCTCTTGCTCTCATTCTCCTGACGAATGCTTGTTTCGCTGTCTGATTTGGTTTTATGCTCACTCTTACTACAGGTCAGACCAGCGTTTTCTTCAACTACCTGGGCGTCTCCCACATATGTGCACTCTTCTGTTTCTGTTGCGTTGGAACAAACAGCAGGACCTAGATTGGAATACGCTAGTTCACATTTGTCAACTATATCAACTTCCGACTCAAATGGATTGAACCCATCATCCGCTACATATTCCTGGGCAACTTCATATTCACCCTCAAAGCCCTCTTCGTTAATATCAGTTTGTTCTAATACATACTCATCGTCATCATACTGTCCTTCCCAACCGCTAGACTCACTCCAGCTTTCCTCATCAAGTTCGAACTCAGTTTTCTCCTTCTCTGAGATATTTTCTTTCGCTCTGGCTACAGAGACCGTCACGCGCTTCGCATTAACGATGGGCTTTGAGACAAGTACGTCATCCTTGATATGAGTTTATGACATATGAACAGACGGTTGCAGTGTATTAGATTATTGAGCTGCGATAGGTACTCAAATTAATTTACGAGCAAAGGGAAAGAACACTCACCCGCAATATTCTTCTAAAATAATGACTATACTGTTCGACACACACATATATATACATATGTAGTACAGAAATACCTCAGACAGCTCCCCTTCGTCCATAATGAAACCCACATCCTCTGTCTCATCAAAATCTTCGCATGCCAAGCGTCCAACAGCCATTCCTGTGGTAGCAATACCCTCACTCGTCTGTAAATTAAAAACGAGGTTAATATTTGATTGTAGGGTGAACATACGTCTACTCTAAAACTGACCATACATACACACGAACGTCACGTATAACTTTTTCACCCAATGATCACCATTGAACATATATTGGTAAGTAAAAACGTAAAGAGTAGTTTTGAAATTCACACTTATCATTGCGTAGAAAATTTGGGAGCTAGGGATATCAGGATTAGTCTACGACAAAACTACAAAATATAAAGAGAACGTTAGAGCACATGTTTCCTTGAGCCTCTCATACAGGAGAGCTAATTCATCAACGCTGAATTTGCACAAGTCATAGTTGATACATAGTGAAGCAATATCTACCATGTTCCCAAATACACAATAGTTATGTGTATATAAGTATATACCCATATACTTACCATCTCCTTGATAGGAGGGATCACAAACACATCAGCGTAACTATCAATCAGTAGTTGACAGAGATTCACCTGCGTGCGCATGTGTGAGAGCGCGTCCATGGGTCTTGAATCAAGAGGTCGGAGAAGATTTGGACCCCATACAATCGCAATATTGTTTACTGTCATCTGTGTTGATTCGTTTGCTTCAACAACCATCACCAGATGTAACATGAAACGTTTGAGAAGGGCGTACCTTACAGGGGGAAGTTGGCTGATAAGCACTCGTATGCGCTGTAAATTGAGTGTTAAGTGTTAAGTGTGGTTATGTGATGTGCCATATACATCTGTATATGGAGAAACTAGGATAGAAGTCCAAAGCGTACAATAGGGTGTGTAAATACAGGATAATGTATTCACGTGCGCATGCGTGTGACTCTGATGGTGTGGACTACCTAGAGAACCGAACTTATTAATATATGTCGATATCAGTACGAATACATAATATATTTGAATTCATACATACGTATAAGAGTATATATGGTCATGTCAGATGTGCAGCATTGGGGGAAGGCTGATATTCGTTGGCAGTATATATTTTTCAATGATCAATAGAAACAACCATTCATACAGGCGCAGGTAATGTTACACAGATACATTCTTGGAAAAGTAGCCTACGTTTCACTCATACTTTGTATGATTCGGTATTGAAAATAAGTATCATTGAAGCATGGAACACGAGTTTGTGGGAATACGTATGGGAAGGTGCTTCTACATAGTAGAAATATGCTCTGTACGTATTATATATACACACCTTAACACGATCTGCCTTCTCTCCGTCCATACACTGTTTAATTTGTTCAAACATGAAGTATGGGATTACCGGGGTAGGTAGTTCTCGGAAATATAGCTTAAGCAAACTAGACACCACATGTATGTCCTTGTGTCCTTGTATTGTCAATTCGGGGGTTTCTATTCGTAGAGTAAAAGAGTGCCAGTGAGAACGTGCCAGTGAGAACCAACGTAGAGTGAGAGGTGTGTGGGTGTGAGATATAGTAAACTACTAAGTACGTAATATTTCACTTGTGCACATAACAACGTTGCCTCTATTGCAATTCGTGCACTATCGTTTCTCATCTGCTTAATCGTATAGTCATGTAGCGAATGTACACATACGATTACAACTCAACCACCTCACTCAACGCAAGTCCCTCAAGCCAGAAACAAACCTCCCTCGCAACGTATACCTCAAGATTATGTACAGTTGATTGGTAGCAGATAGTTTTTACCAACCGTGGTCATATACATCTTTCATAAATGCACGAATCCTCACAAGTGTGTAAAACATGTACATAACCACGCGTCATACATTACGCTCTTATGACGTCTTATTACAACTAATAATATACGAAAAAAATTATCTATGCTACACACACAAGCAACCTCAATACCTTGCCCACAACAGCGGGCAAACGAGAGATTATGCAAGTATACAATTTCATTTGTCAACACACTCACATACATACCATCGTCCTGCTCAATTGCAGCCCTTAGCTTCTGGACCACCAGTGTGGCACCAGACATACGGTAAATACCTTCAATCAGTCCAATTTCTTCAACCAAGGTAATACATCTAGTCACAATGACAGGTAGGTCAGATGGTCCGTCTTCAACATACAGCTCTGCAGATTATTTATGTATATGGGGCAAATATGGAAACGTATTCATGTGTGTCTGACGTTTGCATATACATGCATTTGCAAATGTATGTTGATTTTACTAAATTTCAACATGAAGCTCATCAATATTTAGGAGCCATTCAGTGTTTGCACCAGCATACATGTAGGTTTATGCTTGCTTTGAGATACGTACCCAAATCTGCACCAAACACATTCGGAACCTCCAAGCGTCCAGATCGGCGAAGTTCTGATCTATCAGGTCGATATCGTAAAAGGGTATCTAGCTTCCGTTGGAAATATCCGCGTGTGCGTCGCCTGGTTTTATTAATAAAAATGTTTTACGTGATGCTGAGCATGTGTTACAACACTCTGATTGCTTTTCGATTTCCGTGCACTTAACCCCCATTCCGAATTACGTGTATAGGAAACAAATTGAAGCACGTTGTATGTGTAAATGTTCGAGTTACATAAAAATAAATCCGTAACCATGTATACGATATTGATTAAAACTCTACTGAAGTGTTTCTTAGTGTTTGCCGAGTATTAAAGATAGACTGCTAAGACTGGGAGTTCATAACATGCACACATGAGCATACTTTGCTCTTCTATATACTAACCGCGTATAAAAGAGCAGTAGCCTGTGGAACACATTGCACCTGTTGAATACTCATTGAAACAAAATATTAGTATTCAAATATGCACGGGCAAGAATACATGCGAGATATCAACAAATGTTTGTATCAGTATCACATATGTGTGTATATGACATGGATATCATTCTCTCTAGTAAGAAAGTCGTTAGAACTTCCTTGGAAAAGGAAAAGGAAACATATCAAATCATTTACATCACACAGCATACCTTTTCTCACAGTCTTTGTACTGAAAGTCATTAGATATTAATTCCGGAGCAACTGTTTGGTAAGTATATGAGATCTCTGAGGGCTTGCTGGTAGGCTCTGACATGACTTTCTTACTGGGTGACATGAGTGTCGCAAGTGCTGGTGTCTCACAGTATTCTTCAGCATTACTTACCAACTAATATATATATAGATGTGTGTATGTAAATGTGCACTGTAATAAGTGTTGTAATCTTGAATTGTTCTTCCGGTTATACACTATTATATTTATCAGCATTGTTTTAGTTTGATTTTTGTGCGTGATATAAATGTATTGCATACGTATGGAGTGCTTATATTTATGTGAATTCGTAAATGAAACAACGAATAGGTGCATGCATGCTCTCTGTAAAACGAACACCATCAGATTATGCTAGTTTAGAGAGTTGACCTCTTTGTTCGGAAGGCTGATAAACAAGGTACATCACTGTGAATGCAGTCTACAAACGACATTACTCAAACAGAGTTATGCATGTCTACTTCTGGTCATGTCAATGGAGGTCTTCCTGTGGACGTATCTAACCTGTGAGGGTTTAGGGTATATATATATATCCCAGAACAAAGGTATACGTTTGACATACAATCACAACTATATACCTCTATAGATTTGCTGGATTGGGATGCTGACGAAGCCATTGTTGTCTGTGTCGGAGAGTTAAAGGTGTTAGCATGAGGACCCACATCAAGGTCGTTCATTGAACCTTCTTGTTTACAAGTTTGGTTAGTCATTGCACCAATGTCGCTTACGTCATCACACTGGAGCTTGCAGGTCTCGATCTTCTGTACATGTGCACACAATTTATAAATGTTTGCCTTTGTAGGGGTGCGCACAATCACATAATATATAGGTGTGTCTGCATTCCAAGAGAAGATATATGTATTTCTCATACGTATGTACAACATCGTGACAGGAATGTAACAGATACTCTCAAAGGTTGATGTGTTCATTCCATTTTTACGTACTGTATGTTCAAAAGTTTATACAGTGTATCTTGTCCGTAAAAAGTACGCACATAAATCATTCTGGATACAAAATAAGTACACAACAATATTTCTATATAATTAGTACTTTCATATACACGAAAATAAAATGCATACAATATCAGGCTCTCCAGTTAACAGTTCCCCATAGGAGGGTAGGACAAGACCATTTCCTTCATTGACTTCTCTGAATCCAAGATCTACTTCGCTGCTACTATCACCAAAGGATATGTTGAAATTTTTCCCTATCTCAGCCTTATCTGCTGCTTGTGTGGATGTGCTGACAACTGGTGTACGATTCTATCGATAAAATGTAAGTTAGACTCGACTTGTAACATGTGCTAGACATACGCAGAACACACAAGTATAAAAAATCTATTGGTTTGTTCTTACCACGGAATACCCACGCGTGCGGCGAAGAACTAATAAAAAGTACATATAGTACATCTCATATATTCACAAAAACGTGTACACACATGTATATTCGACTTCAGTATTAGTGTCATGTACAAGGACAACCATCGATAATCTTCATGTTCTCAACACATCCACGCACAGAATAACTAGTATGCATTCGTAAACGAGTGTTTGTATATAACAAATAGACAATTGTGCAACGTGTGCAATTCATGTATATAATATTTTTCGTACGCATAGCTAGCAAATGTACAACCTGACAGAGACGTTATATGGCTGCTTTATAAATTCTAAACTACAAGCATCCATGAAATACTGTTCAGTTCAAAAGTGACTATAATTGAACATACGTAGTTTTGATCGTAGGTGGCGTTTCCAGATGCTATGTCCTGACTATGATCATCCTCCCCTGCCATAATCGCACGGTCGGTTGTGCGATTAAAGGTTGTGCACTTCAGAATAGGGAGAGGTTATGAGTGACTGCTCCACAGTGTGTAGGTACGTGCATGCACCCGTGAGTATACACACACACACACATACAGATAATACGTATACATATGACGAGCCTTACAAGCCATGAGTATATTAGTGACTCCTACAAATTTGCAGGGCGTTGGATATAAAAATTCATAGATATTTCGATACGTACATACACAGATGCAGATTGACGGAATCTAACAATAACATGACAAGCTTCTAAAAATTGAAGTCACTGTTCAATAGCTATCTGTTTGCGGTTTGACAAGGAAAACAATTCTGTTGGTGAGATCCATTCAGTTAAGCAAGGAATCGAGAGATGTGTATGCTAGTAGTATACATGTGCACATGGCATTTTTTTTTGGGCGTATTTATGGTCGTGCACCTGTATCCATTGATTAACTATATATATCGTGTACTAAATATACGAGTATATAACGATACAAGCATTTATACCTACTTGTTTCTATCGTGTAATTCTGTATGTACGCAAACACTCCATTTAGGCTTGGAAACACACCTCTTTGTGTGCGGTAGTAGTGTGACTTGGTGTAGATTCTCCCACAGACTTGTATTTTTTGGCAGAACTCGATGCAGAAGACCCCGAAAAGTAGCGATTAAATCGTGCTAGCAGAGTACGACCACTTGCGCTGCTGTGTTAAAATGTGAGCTAACAGAGTGAATAAACCCCTATCAATACATATATATATATATTCCAACACAACATAATGAGATGCTCACACACACTCGCACAGCATCATCCTTCTATAGACAAACACTCATTAGCATATAGAAACCAGTACATACGTTGATGGAATGCTGGTACAGTGATCGTTGAACTCTTTTGTAGAGCCGGACGTGGATGACAATGACCCATAGTGGGATTTGTTACTTATACCAGAAGTCGCTTCACCTGCACCTAGAGTCTCTTTTGTGATTACAGAAACGCAATTTTGTGGAAATTTTCCAACCTAAATGCAAGTGTGGAAAGTTACACGAATGTTGTGATTATGAATATATATGTATGTATAGATAATGTGTATATATAGATAATGCCAGCTTGTCCACAAAAGTATTGTAGGAAGCGTATATGGATACCAACTATAGTACAAGTATATCTCGAGACAAATACCATAATTCATGTCAATATGCTCACTTGAACACAGAAAAGTGACTGCATAGACAACATTAAGCTCTTTATTTGTATTATACTCACACAAATGCTAGCACACAAATGCGCTCATAGGTATAAGAGCACATGCATACATTGAAACGTTGCTCCAAGTATGTACATACCTCGCAAATACTATTTTTTCCTTTCCACATACTCTCACTTATGTTCGCCTCCAGCAGAGATACTCCTGTTCCAATCTTGAGAGATATTTCGCCTGGTGTCTTAGCCGTAAATTCTGTTGTGACCAGAGCAGCGCCAATGGCAGTATCATTATTTGATTGTGTGAGCGCGGACAGCAAGTTGCGCTCACCCCTTCTTGCAAGCACAGGCAGTGTGGTGTTAGCCCTGTGTGCAGTGTTGGATGGCTTTCCCTTTTCCTTACTTTGTGGTATCAAGAGAGGATTCGGGTCGTGGTTCTGATAGTTCAAGCGTAAATGTGTGAGTGAGTATATGTCGACGTGTATGATGAGTACTTAGCTATGTTTGACGTATGTTGTAGAGAGAGAACTTATCAGTGTATTTGTTTATATTTTCAAGATCAGCTGTAGTCACTTTTCTTTATACAAAATATACGTATACATATAGAATTTATACATAATATAGAACTGCTGATATAGCGTCAGAAGACACAAATATATATTAACTCACGCTACACATACACCAGTATCTGCGTTTTAAAAACAAGCACATGCCTCAATTTTTGCGAACAGTCCACTCTCGCTGTCGGGGCCGCGCATAGTTACACTGTGTTCTATAGTCGGGCGCATGATAATTGCCTTACTTTTTGACTTTGAATGTCTAGTCGCACGTTTTTTTGTTATCTCTTTGCCTGTGTTGTGTATGTAGAACAGTAGTACATATGCATATTGGTATTTTTGTTAGTATCGCGATATTAGTATATGTATACACCTTAGTAAAGAAGTATAATATACCCTATCAAACAGACACCATCACATTGTCAGTGTACGTTGTTCACCTACACACAACTGGCACATAATTCTTGTGTACACAAGGATATGTTAATATGTGCAGTTATATACTAACATTTGTAATTTGGTACATCTTGCGGCAATGTCGCTCGCCCACTGTCTATGAGGGCAACACATGCAGATGGAACAAGGCCAGTGACTAAGTTCAACTTCACTAACCACAGTCCATCAAGTTCATCTTCGCGCATGTCTATGACAGCGATCTAAGTATAAATAATGTGAGTTGACATATGTTTAGAAGTACATAATGGCATAATTCTTAGATGCCCTGTCTTCTACATACGTTTGTATGAAATGAGCAATCAATAATAACACACCGATGTACCTACAATATGATGCTGCATGTAGAGTTGATTTTACTGTTGTGTCTCTGTTTCGACAAAAACAATGTTCTTGCCAGAGTTTCTATATAAATAGCTTCGACATAAGCAACGTACTGGTACACTACATCTTTTAATTGTCTCGTGGTGTGATTACTTACCTGATCTCCTACTTTGATAGAAAGTTCCTTGTTACTATCGTCCGCCTCATGTGCTAGAACAGCTGTACCTGTTTGTGATTAAGTGTGAGTGAGTGTATATGAGTTTTGATTGAGTGTATATATCTACATTTGCGTCTGTACATAAAACAAATACAACAGCAACCCAACTTTCAATCCATTTTCTCTATATCGTCCTTAGTATACGATTATACAACTGCTAAGATTTCTCACCAAATGCAAAAGCAGGGATATTAATAGCAGAGACTGATTTTGTTCTGTCACTGAGCATTCGACCCTTTTCATCTAATGCAAGCCATGATAGAATCACCCCGCATGCAACCATTGGTCCAGATGGTACAAGAAATTCGGTAAACCGCATCATGTATTGGTTCTGTGCACAAACCATTTAAACGAGTATGTGTGTATGAATGATGACAGTCTGTTCACATATACGTGCAAATAGGGCATTGCGTATATAAAAGGGTCTGTATATCTTGTAATATTATTTACCCGCAAGTGGCGTTTTATAAGTGCAGGCATAGGTGCAAACATATTAAACTAGAAGTCTGCGAATGCAAGCGCAGCGGACACGATGAAATCTAATACAAGACATCTATCAATTGCTGTGAAGAAGTATATAGCTAGAACTAATATAATATATACTTACTTGAGCCCCTATACAACATGCACATACAATAACGTGCATACCAACACGTTGGTATACGGTAAACAAAATTGTGCAAAACCAGAGTTTGAACTTTAGAGTGCAAATGGGGAGTATTAATCTACCCCCCCCCATACACACACGTATACATAGAAGTCGAGGTATAAGTATTTAATGTCGTAGAAATACCAACTGGATACGCGCAAACTCGAAATCAGCAGGAGAGGCTGTAGCCGAGCATTTTAGTGACATTAGATCCATCAACCGACTGTGGTGACGCGGGGTGAGGCAAAAGTGTATCTGCAAGTCCAGTTCTTGAAAGTCTCTGCATGTACGTAAGAATTATAAGTATGATTTTCATTGCTTGCGTGTGAGTGCGCCGGTCAAAGTAGGATTAATATAAGTTTACACATATATCACGTGCATTGTTTCTATATGTGGGTGTCAATGTACAATGGCCTATATACATTGACTCATGCAACAACTTACCGCAATGTTCGTTTAAGTCGCCATGACTCAATACCACAACGAACAACTACCTCAAATAGGGCATGTCGATTACCGTACTTGTCACTTGTCTCAAGACAGTCTAGCAATATAAAAAAACAGAAGTGTATTAGCAAGAAACCTTTATTGGGCTTGTGTGTGCAAATGTACACTCATGTATTTCTTTACATATGAAAGAGCTGGTCTGTAGGAACAAGCGTGTGAATGTATGTTGACGTGTGTACAAGAGTCTATTTAATATCTGTTAGCACATATATGAAAGGAATCCTTATTTAGAAATAGTAATGTGCTTACCATCGTCATTTTATATCATCGTTATATATACAAGTTAAGTGTGTGACGATGATCGGGACGTTGTTATGTGCGACTGTGTGGATATTAGTTTGTGTAAATATGTGTACACATATGTGTAGAAAAGCTCATTGTTTACAATTGTTGACAATACGTACAATGCCTCTCACGTTTTAAAAACTAGTTTCTTCTAAATGGTACAGTATTATTACAATTTCGTATGCTGCTTACGCATACTTGTTATTATAATATGTACATCTATACGTGTGTGTTTATATGCAGGCATTTAGTTGCACTCATATTATACCTTTTTTCTCGTGATTCCAGTACGTGCAACTTGAACATCACAAATGATTATATTTTATATAAACGTATAGATAAGTATGTCAGTTTATCAATATATAAATGAACATGTTTGAAATTTGCGTTTGTGGTATGTGTGAATGTGTAAATACTTAGGATTGGGTTCACGTGCACATCGGAGTGATCTAGTTCGATTGTTTGTAACTGGTAAGTGTTAAGTGCTTAAACGAGTTTTACCCGTATCGTATTCCTGTACATGTGAGGGTGTATCAGTGCATGTGTTTTTGTATCTGCTGTGAACATCTGTAAAAAGTAGCTTAACAGAGAGTAGCCGTAAATGACAATACAAAGATATATATAACATGCACACACATTAATGCGCTTTAATACCTTCTCGTGACTGTGTAATTTCAAGCATGACGGCATGTGCAAAGGAGCATGTTTCGTAGTGAAAGTGACGTAAACGAGGAATATTTGCTATTCCACACAGTTCCTGAGATCCATTCCTTATATCTTGCTATCGAAGTATGTGTATTAGTGAAGTAAGGGTGTATAAGTGGGAGAAAGGGACAGGTAGACTAAATAAAGCGATACGTGGGCGACTATGCGTAAGCACGTAGATGTGAATGTCAACGTCAACAACTACATTCATTGTAAGATGTGCATGGAATGTACTCACACACCGATTATACGTTCTGCTATGCTCTTTACAAACAATATGCGTATATTCTGAGCAATCCAGTATTAACAAACAATATATCTTACAATGCTTCTATTTCGATGTACTCTTCCAAAAGGAACAAACGTAGCCTCGACATTTTCGTTCTTATTACTCAAACCTGCTGTGTGAGCCAGGTTTGTGCCATGTTCATTCATCCACAGTAGTTGATTTGGTGCAGATCGATCAGAAATGGACATTATTGATACATCATGAAGACGACGTTTCTAAATATTTACGTGTATATATGAGTATAATTGCACGTACATAGCATTACTAAAAATGAATATGTACATATTCTGTGATAAATGTATACACGTTTATATAAGTAACTGCGTGTACTTGAAAACAAAAGCGTGGCTTCGATTATTATGTGAATTGGATTCGGAGACGATTGATTGGAGCAACTGATTCGGTGAGGGTAACACAGAATTGTCTATGTTTGTATGTATGCGTGCTAACTACAGGAAGGCTGGGGTTCTGCACTGCATGAAATTCCCAAAACGACAACTTACGAGATGCTCATCTGAGCAGCCTGTGAGCAATCTGTCTTGTGATCTATGATAAATTATTAAACCGGAAGCATAATAATGGTGGACGTGTAAAGTGCACGATATTTGGACGTCCTATAGACTATATTGCGATGTTTTCTACCATAACAGTTCATACCTTGAAGTGCTAATATGCACAAACAATGGCGGTTGAACAAGTGCAGTGTACAGACTCAGAATTTTCAGTATAAATAATCTATGATGCATGGTGTACAGCGTGTATACATTTACTCACTCTACCATAGTGTTGAAATATTTCAAGAGCATACGAACGACCCCTTTCCCGCGCATACACAATGTGTTTGCATTTGTTTGTACAAATTACGCACAACGTACACTTCCAAGTATATCTGGTTAGCACACCTTAATACATTCAGTAATAAAGCTATGTGTCATAACATCTTCTCTCAATACTGATGTGATGAAAGCGCGCATGATTTCTCCTGAAGGCGTACACTTCGTCAATTTCCCTGCTAAACCATCAACATTGCTCATAAGTGTGCCGGTACTGGCCAGAGCAGAGCCATCTTTTGTGTCATCTTTCACACAATACATTCTGAAATTGGACTCGTGAGAATGTTTATGTATGTATGTTTCTTGTACATTGATATGTGATACGAGACGGTCATGCATAAGTATAAAGCGACTGCGTTGTTGTTGGTATTTATTCGTAAAAAAAAGCAGCTCGTGTGCGTAAAATATATGAACGATTTTTTGTACACGTATATCACCAACTGTACGAGTTGATTGATGATAGGTGTAGACACGCGATTGTACGTATACATGAAGTGTTGTTTATTGTATAACACAATGAAACACGGCTGTAAGACTAGACAACTGGTTAGAGTTCCAGTGTGTCAAGTGCTCAGTAAAGCATTGAGTAATACTGCCATGGTAACCATTGTGTTCTATAAATAACCTGCGTTCTCATTCGGTACAATGAAATACTTTTGAGGTTGTTTGTTTTCACTTCTTAACACGCATTTCGGTCCTTGCACACAATTGTATGCTAGGTGCAAAATCATAAGAGTCCAATGTGTACGCACATATATATGCATATATGTATGATGTACCTCAACAGGCTATTCGCATCCATCACTCTTGTAGAGACGTACCACCCACACTATGTGGCAAGTGAACAAAACATAGTTACACTATACACAAACCATTATATTATTGACGGATACTGGCGCTAAAGTACCGGTTGTTCCTTGACGAACTGTTTTCTAGAATAAACAGATATACCCATCAAAATATTGATGGACATATATTCGTACTAGATTATAAGGTTTCCCTATTAGTTCTTTATATATATATTCTTTGCTCATGTCAAAAGCAATATCTGAACATACATGAGCACTGGTAACAGTAGACACTGTTTATGTAGTCAATCGAGTGATATAAGTAGACCAGCATATACTAATCTTCACCATGCAAACTCTTGACCTTGCTTCTCGAACACTTAACATGATGTAGATAATATGTTAACAAATATTTTATCCCGAACCTAAACCCTTGCCATGGTTTCTAAAATGACTCGTATACAAATTTGGAAGGTGCAGTTGAAACATATGAGCACCAAGAATAATCCGGCTCCAGTGTGGGGCTAATTCACCGTTTGTTAACACGCCTTCACCTGTTTCATGACACAAAAACAGGATCTTACCTGCCGCCAACATTTCTGAACGTTCTGGTTGTATATCATGAAGGTAATCGTATAGCTCACGACATCGCTGTTTCGCGTCTGTCTTATTATCAGGGTCGATACCATCTTCCACTGCAATCCATTTACCTTCAGAATCCAGTTCACACCCACCATCGTTCATGCTTATGTTGCTATCCACTCCCTCTAGTCCCAACCCTATTCTTTGGGCAAGATCTTCACCCAAGAGATGATCCATGCTCTCATTTCTGCTAATACTCATAGTGTCAGTGTCAGCATTTGCACTTGTTCTCTCACACACGGCTATGGCTTCCTCAACTTCTCTGCGTAATTCATCATCTCTACCCAACAACATGGCAACATCTCTTAAATACTCCATGGATGTGCGTGATAATCTGGGTACAAGATCGCTTCCCAAAACAACAGATGTGACCACACACTGCGCTTCCAGGGATATATTCAATGACACAGCTGCTGGTGCAGCGTACGCATAGCATTTTAGCCCATTGAAAATTCCAGCCCACAATAGTGCCACCATTGTGGCTACTGCAGCACCCAAGCTGTGCCCTCCCAGAACGACGGTGTATCCTTCATTCGCACGCAACAAGTCTCTCACAATTGGTAAGAGTTCTGTACTTAGTCGATTTGCCGCACGCGCAAACCCTGCATGGGCCACTCCTTCGGCCTGTCCAAATGTATAGGGAATGGTATCACAGACCAAGTCTGTAAGGACGTCTACCGCGCTCATCGATCCTCGAAAAGATACAACTACCTTACGTTTTTGCCTATCGAGAGCAATATAATATGCTGGGCGATACAACTCTGATTGCCACTGTGTGAAGACAATATCTTCTTCTCGAACGCGTGCAAGGTATGAGATCGCTTCAAGGTCGCTTTTCACGTCAGCATCCCATGGAATTTGACCTAGCCCGTGTAGAACTAAAGCACCGTAAGCACCCATCACGAATTTCATATAGTATTCAATCTCGGGCATCTCATCTGCGATACTATGAATCACAGCACCAGTAATTGGTGCTACGCCGTGCTGCTGTAGTGCCCACAATGTGCGTAATCCGCATGCCAAGTCAGTCACACTTCCGTGACTCTGCACAGCATACTCCATCACCATGCCGCCTACATAACCCAAGGCTTCCATCGTCTCCAGTCCCAGAACAGTTGAACCCGCAAGCCGGTATAGGTGACCTGGACGGCCACCAAGATGTTGTAGCAATGAACGTGTAGTATTCAAAGACTCGGTGGTAATAGTTTTCGATGCCTCGATACTAGTCAGCGTGAGGCGTTCAGCCACGTCCACCATTGCAGAGGTAGCCCGCATTGCACCAAATACCATACTCGCTTCGTCTTTACCTTCGTCGTTTGAATACATACTGAGCGCCATGTGTGGGATAGAGGCAGCCACCTTCGCCCACCAGAATCCATACTTTACACTTGCCTTCGCAATACCCAATCCAACGTATACACCAGCACTGCCAAGAGCAACGACGTCTGTAGCCACCCCAACACCTACGATCACGTTGGAATTGGTCCATACATCGTTTGCATTATCGGGTTTGTTTGATACAGCAACGGTGGATAAATTATCAATTGGAACCAGTCGTTCTGTTGGCGTAGCCGGGGATGACAATGCAATGACCATTGAACTCATTATTGTATTTAACAGACATGGACGACTGGGTGTATAGTTACCAATGTATAAAGTATCGTGCGGGTAGCACTAAGCATGTGTTGGGGATTATCAGTCTGAATTTTTGTGTGCATGCGAACACTTTTTAAGTTTTTATGAGTACGTAATTGTGAGTGCGTGAGTGATTGTGTGTGTGTGTGTGTGCGATGTGCGTATGTGTGAGTGTTGTGTGTGTGTGTGTGCGTCTGTGCGTGTGTGCGTGCCTGTGTGTGCATTGACTTTCTGATGACGACTGTTACAAGCGAAATTAATCGCTATTATTCATATGTCATGAATAATTTAGATTTAACTTGTTAATATTCTATTATTTATTCTTCAATTATTATTAAATATATTATATTCTGAATAATTCGAGTCCGTACAGAGTTAGTTCGTTACACGCACGGGTAGCGATGGAAGACGAACGGGTGAATCGCTTATAGTAATATCGTTTCTTTGAAGCGTTCAACATATGGGTGAGAAATCGCCAGCTGAGCGAAGCAAAGCTTCCACTGTTTGTTAGTTCAATGAATGAAAAACACAACTCTGGATTTAAGAGTATAACACTTAAAACCAATGGATTTTGAACGATAGATATACTGCAGTCATCGGGCGAGCGAGTTGATCGGCGAAAGTGTAGCTTGATGGACTTCGTGGACTTCTGCTGACCAGTTTGGATATTTCGCCCTCTCATTGGCCTACATCCCCTTCTACTGCTGCACCAACGGCCTTTTTGAGTTTTATAATCTTAGCACTGTGCCATAAGGAATAATGAAGAAAATATTTAAATTTCTTAGAAGAATGTAGTGCCAATTCCGATAGTTTGCAATCAAATAGCCCCGTGGCTTCCGCGACATAGCCCCGTGGTTTCCGCGACATAGCCCCGTGGCTTCCGCGATATAGCCCCGTGGCTTCCGCGACATGTACAATGAATGCATCGATTAATTGAACCATCAACTATCAAATAGTAAAATCGGTGTCCAACAGCACAATATGGAGAATTTTATTTGGATACTGGTCTGAAATGCGAATGTACAATATAACGACAGCAAATATGTTTCGATCTATCACATACCTTAGCTCCAGCCAGATGAAAACTTTGCACACTGTATTCCGAATTTCTTGAACAACCCCAGGACAGTCTATGTATGCATACCGTAACAAAACGGATGCTGAATACTATCTTAAACGTAAGTGGTGCGTGCGTGTTGCTTCTTATAGGTAGTAACTAATACAATCGTGTAGTGTAGAATATATCTGTGAGAATACGTAATATTTGTATGCCTCACAGAGTCGTATAAAAAGCTGGTTGAATTTAGATTGTATATTCCTGCGTTCGAGATCTTTGAATTCCTACATGATTCTTCGGATGGAAATGACATTTGGTGGTGTTCGTATAGATGTCTAACCCTTAGTTGAAGACGGGTACCAATCGGGTAACCAACTTTGAAGTTTTTGACGGGCACACATTACAAGACACGTTAAGAAGGACGCTCCTTTCGAGCGCATTCGAGACGAAGAAAATGCATCGGACGTCATTACACCGATCTGCGCATAAATGGTTTGAATATAACGGATATGATTTGGAATACTAATAATAAATAAGTATTCTTACAGAACAACATGTTGGGCAGTTCATGAGTTCGTAATGATACATATACATAAATGCTGCTCTCAAACTTTGTACTCTGTGTAATCATAATATATGTGCATATATCTCTTACAATAATCCCAGTGCGTTTTTCTAATTTCTCAAGGGTTGGTGATTATGTCAGAAATATTACGAACGTTAAACGCACTAAGTTGCCACAACCGTACTGAAATGTACAAGAAATTCATGGCTTGAGATAGTTTTATTTATAGTACAGATTTCTCGCTATTATTTAGTAGTGATTTGATCTGAATAGTGTCCCATGCCATTTGTACTAATACTACTGCAATGGAGCGTACACAAGCATAAAACTACTATTGTGTGTAGAGACACAAATGAATCTTATTTAACCTTGCTTATTGATTAACTGTATTAGTGTTCTAATTAAACGGCACGACGACAGATAGGGCGGTGGATTCGAAAAAATATTCGGAATAGAGAAGACTTCAAGGAGAAATGCATGCAACCCGGAATGCTTCATTCTTATTCTTATCGACATCGTAATGGTCACCAAAAACAAAAGACTAGTAACACTTGTAGTAATAATTCCCTACGTATAACACAAAAAGTGAGTTGTCGGAATACATGCGGTATACACACACACATGACGTATCTAGATGTATTATACCATTTGTTCCGATTCATTGTAAACATCACTAGTAGACTTATCAACAGCTCCAGAAGAATGAGTCAGTCAGCCTACAGTTGTGAAATTACAACTATTATGCATTTATATAGGAAAGATCATTTATGTTTGACCTGTATAGGCAAGACTATGTACACACGTATCCAACGTGGCTGGTGTGTTAATATAGAAATACAAACGTGAACACTTTTATCCTGCACAAAACCTCTCCGTATTCATAGCACCGGAAACTGGGGAAGAGTACTGGTAATTGAATCCACGTATAGTGTTGAAGATGTTACTTGGGCAAACTACTAATGTGACCCTTGAGGACACTACTTGACCGAAACTGCCACAAAATATGTATAAATTGTAAGTAAATCTTAAAAGTAAGTGTGCAAACGAAAGAAGTAAGAACGTGCATATAGGTACAAAAGAATTCGAACCAATATTGCCAATGAAACATTATACCCTAATAGTTCCCAATGGTTGATTGCCTCGGCTCATCGCCTGAACAGCTTTTGCACTCTGTTGCACTGATTGGAGGAGATCGTATTTCTTACGAACTATAGATATTGTACGAGGTTCCAAAACAGAAGGTAAGATGTTAGACGCATTGCGTTCCCTCTTCCCTGTATGCACATGTAGTTTATGTTTATAAACACATACCTGGAGGAGTCGTACCCTAGGATTGTATTCCCTTGCCTATGCACACAATGTTCCAATATATACCCGATTCGAAATTAGACACCATACTAATGAGTGAATTCAATACAGCACATATGATATATTGATATACGTGCATACACAAAATTCGCACCTCTATTGCAGACGACATACTATACGCAATTCTACGTGCAACCGAGCACTCATACCAGATTTTTGAGACCCAGGGTTTGTATATTTGGCTGCCAGTTCCCTCAAATAAGGATCGTTTTCTTTGTCTTCTATTGGTGGTATTAATAGAGACAAAATGAATCAATCTTCTTAAGTACGTGATTTTACACTCATTCACATGTGCGATCAGAAACATGATGTATTCGACAATACACAATGTTTTTCTTAATTTACTGGTACATGCATGCACGTTCTTATGAAACGCACATATCTATATATATATAGATGGAACATATGTACAATAGTATGCATGTGAATACACACCATCAAGCAATCTCGGTTTCTTCTGTAAAGGATAAGTAGAGTTATCAGACTTTGGTTTACTTCCAGCCCTCGCGACAGTGTCCGAAGAAGAGTATATCTCCTTTTGTAACCCACCAGACACTTTTGCATTCTTCCTTGCTAGCGCTTTCCATTTAGTCTTCCACACAAGAGTTTCCTTTTGGCTATTAGCGTTGTAAGTGGTGGTACTTATTAGGTATCAAATTTGTTGAATCTCGAATCCCATAAAGGGCAAGAAACAGTATGAATCTCAATGTTGATACACTCTTTCATAAAACTAACGAACGGAAAGCGATTGTAATCTTCACAATCTACCATACGTTCATGTATATATCTATTTGTACCATACTATTCTTAACTCCATGTCATTTCAATTAGTACGTCTCGAGAATTTCTAGTACTTTCTGTCTCCAAACAAATCTAAATACATGCGAACACGACAAATACACACACTACACTCATGACTGTAATATAGCATAGATTTTGTATGTATATAATTGCGCTTGGATTATGAGTTTCGCATATCAAATGTCGTCGCTAAGTCATCGCAAAAATTAGACACATATGCAAATACACTCATGTGCACTCCCATTCATAAAGTACAATATTAGTAATATGTTTGTGTGCGTTGGACATAAGAAGTTATTTATAAATTTTGAACGATATATACAAGTATCTGTACTCAAACGTAGTAGACATGGTATGAGGATATATATATGGGAATAGTAACAGTTCAATACGAAATGTGTGGACTGCATGCTTCTGAGCTTCATTCAATAATGGTTTAGGTTGTATCCAAGACGCAATTGTACACACTTGTCGTATTCCATACACAGTGTGTAATATATATATATATATATATGCATAGGACACTTTATGTCTGTGTAGATGCTTACCTTTCTTCGACTTTCTTTTCCATTTCTTGAAGTTGATCGTTTATCCTGGAGAAGCTCTGGTATAGACCTTCCTTGTCCCTTTGCACAGCGTCTAGTTCAACACGCAAGTTATGATTCTATTGTTTCAATGTAGAGGTGCTGACAGATTAGAAGTAAGTAGCAAAACGTGCGTCTGTTCGTATGTGAAAGAGAAGCAATAAAACGACGCACCTTCGTACTATCCCAACACATAAGTAATAGTTGTCTAATTACGATTTGTACGATTTGGAATTTACGTTCTATGGTGAGAGAAGATATCAATTTGTAACTCCGCAAAATAAACATCAATAAAAATGAACGCACATGCTTTTCTTCATATACAAGACAACCAACTGATCACACTTACACAAGTATGTTACATAAATAATGTACGTATGTATATTTTTCCATACATAATTCATGTATGGAGAACGTACCATTTGTTTACGGTCATAAATATCATCCTCATAGTTTTTCACCATTTTCTGGTAGTCATTCTTTAACTTCTCAAAGTCCCTGTCGTGTAATTTGTTGATGTTTGCGCAAGGAGCTATATGTTAGATATAGAGGAGAATGTGAACTTTTACCGAAGTGACTTTATTATTGTACAGAGCAATCCTGCATGTGCATACATATATTGTGTCTGTACATCATGAGCAAACACACATATTACTTATACACATACTGTACATAGAAAAATGTGGTTATACCCATATCTGTGTAAAACTTACCTCTTCGCTTGTAGTACAAGATGCACCAGAGATTGGTTGTTTAAATTTTCGTAATGCTCTTTATCGTATGCAAACGTTATTGGAGCGTCTAGAAGCATTTGTATTCTGTATAAAAATGTTGGTATGAATACATATGCGATAGATTTTGAGTACAGCTTGTGCGCACAGAGTGAGACAGAAGAGTTTCTACTTTCATAGTTAGGGTTTAAGAGTTATGCATATGTTCTCTTTCGCTTGTGGTTTTCAAATTGACTACAATAATGACCCGAGGTATTTGATTCAAGGAGTTTGTCGACATAACGTTAATACAAAGACAAATGGGATATGCGTTCACATCTTCGCATGAACAGTTTGCGCTCGGATGCCCATACATGACAAGGCACACACACAAAACATACGCAGCATAATCCTTGACTTTTGCTCTCGCATTCGCTAGTGCAGTTCTTACGTGCGCGATTTCTAGTTCTGTCGTCTCTTTTGCATGTTCTACCTCTCGTATTTTCTGGTTCAATGTTTTGACTTTTTTCTACGTTTCAGGTGTGCGGCCATGGTCATTTTGGTGCAAGAGTTAATGTACTTGTATGGATTTGTAAGTATATACAATTGCCATATAAAGTATGTGAGTGAGATTACGGAATAGATTGGATGAATACGTACATATGAACATGTTGTACGTTTATGCGCTCTTGTCCGAGAGTTTAGCAAAATATACACATTGTTAAATGGTCTTTCTGGCGTGTTAATTCTTCGTATTTTGATTCGATACTCACGCAACGACATTGCTTTTAGAATCCACGGATGTGCTTTAAAAGATGCAATTGGTATGCACTATTAAACTTGAAATTTAGAACAAGTGTACCACTCTCCACGTATGTTTAAACATTCCTTGGCTACTCTATGACTGGACCTTCGTAATACATAAAGTAAACGTTATATGTGTCTGAGAAATTAACCTACCAGCGGCTTTGCTGTTTGGGTATGATCGGTATACCAAGCAAAATACTTGCCATATGCAAACGCACAGGGAATTGGTTGCACGCACAAACAAGAAAATACAAATATATACGCACGATCCTTCCGAAAACACACGTACACGTACGTATATGTATGTATTTGCACACACATATGCGAAATTTGTACCGATATATATTTCTTGTCTCATTGACCATGTTTGGACTTTGGCTGTTTCCCAGTATGAAAATGCACACCGTATACATACGGGACATCTATGTCTCTACGTACACACGCATATACAAGAACATGGAAACACGTTTGATTCGCGTACTAGTGATGGACATACCTTCTCTGCCTTAACACTGGCCTTTTCTGCCTCAAATTGGCTTTGCACACCAGCTAACTTATACTCCGCGGCGCGTAGCTTCGTCTACACATCAAAATGTTGTTTAATAGCAGAAAGATGTGCATTACTAATTATAATCCCTTAAATGTCGTTTTGCATGACTTTGAGGACACGTCTACTTATACGAAATATACGCACATTTAACTAGGATGCACATGAACATATTCATACTCATACCTATGGTCATGTATATACACACACACTCGAAAGCGCATACGAAAAGAGCAATACGCATAGTAAATGGGTACACATACGTATACATATATCAAGTGTGATACCACATACGTTTGCATCGCTAAGCCGATCATGTAAGATGACGTCATTTGTTGTAGCACTAGATGTGGAACCAGTATGATTATCAGTGACATCTACATTCCTAGTGATAAATATTGAATTATGTAATTAGTGTGATGTATGCTGTGTGATTGCGTGCGTGCTGTGTGTGGCGTAGAAACGTTAATATTGACAATGAGATTATGTACGTCGTGCATGTACGCGTTATGTACGTATAAGCTTGTGCATGTATATGAAACAACCTTGCCGTGAGCTGCAATTCCAATTTTTTTGTATATTTTTCAGCCCATCCAAAATACATATACCTTGAATGTATGTGTACGTTTGCGTATTTACATGTGTTGTTGTATATCATACGTTCTTGGTAGACATTTGTTCTTAATGTTTTAAAATATAATTCCTTGTTCTTCGGTAACTAAACTCTTCTTTTCTGACCTAATATAAACAGGCGAATGACTGGATGAGTCACCTGACGGGTATGCATACTTACCCTGGGATAATATTATATCCTAGCCGTTGCGCGTCTGGATTTTGGCATATTGGGCACCGAGAGCTTGCTTTCGCAAACGCTGTATCTATGCTGGACGTATCAGAGGCATTCAACTTGAGGGTAGGAGTACATTTTTGGTTGAAAATACATGTATGAATAGCAACGTTGCCAGTCGAGTGGGGTGGATGAGGAGACATGTTGCTACGTATATCTTTGTAAATCATAATCATTTATATTCTCTTTTACATGACCATTGAACTTGCAACTGTGTACTTATAGAAAACAGTGTTGTTTCGATGAATAATTATATAACTATGACTTCCACTTACAACAATTGTATCGTTTAATGATACAACGAAATCATATAACCAGGGTTCACCTAATTGTACACCTACTGAACAGGGCGAGAGAAGCACTTCGTCGCTTATAAACATTGATATACATTACATACATTACATACCAGTGCTTATGATAGAAATGTGAGCACGCCTTTAGCACGGCGAGACTGCTGCCATTAATAAAAAAGTCAAAGCAGATTCTACAATCGACGAACACATTATCGGTAGACATGGCAACACTCGTTGTCGACCTGATCAAGTAGAAAGAGAAGTACATAATATTTGTGGTATAAATTAGTTCGTTTTTTCACAAACATCACTACTAGTCGGACGAAGACTGGGTTTTTTCTGAGAAACAATCCATACCTGGAAAACACAGCTATAGTTTAAGGCATGCGTGTATGGCTGATTGTCAATTCAAAGTTTATACCATTCTGTGCATGCACTAGTACATATGGAAGTGATTTTCAGGTTGTAGCTTTTTCCATACATACGTATATATGTACGCACGTGAAATGTGCGTGTCTAGTTTACGTGTGAGTGTACACAATACAATGCATTTGCGTTGACACTGCGTGGCTGTGCGTATACACACACACTGTTCGTCCGTGAGAGAGGAAGGAGAAGAAGATATGAGTGCGATAGTTTATTTACTCGTTTGTGTGTGTGTGTGTGTTTGTGTTTGTGTTTGTGTTTGTGTTTGTGTTTGTGTGTGTGAGTATGTGTGTGTTATATATGTGTTCGTCTTATGAGGTGAAACTGCCGACCCTGTTTGCCCGCCAAAAAAAGTTCATATATGCATATACATTCCATACATGAATTCATATTAACATGAACGACACACAGTATGCATGGTACAACAATACACGCACACACACATACATATAGTCATACATATAGACACACATACATACATACACATACATGCAGATATAAAGACGTACAGAAACATCTATATATATACATACCACATGTAATACACACAATACATACATATATACATAATACATAATACATACAATCAAACAGACAGACAGACAGAAATAAAAGACAGACACGTGTTTATACATACCTGCATACATACATACTCGTAAGGTGCGTGTAAGCGTTGACAAGCTTGATTATTATTTATTATAGCATTGAAGATAACGAATAGGTTTACATACGGAAGGACAAATGGCATGAGTAAGACAACGCCATGTTATGGCGAAAATATGACAAAACATTGTTATGATGAATGTTGGGATTGAAGCACACCAACATGAAAAAGCATAACGAGTGCTTCACGGTATAGCTGGATTTCTAGATAATATTAATTACAAGTTATGTAACTACGACCGTAGATATGTGAACATTTGACACCTTGCAGTTCGTAATTTCAGCTTTATTGTGATGAAGTGAGCTTCCCTTCTACACAAACAACGAGGCAGTAAATTTAACAGAGTGATAAGAGAGAGTTTATAGTGTGCTTCTGCAAGCTGCATAATCCACTTTCATCACTACGTTTGAATCTCGGCTTGGCTGAATGTAGAGTAAAAGGACACGAGATATGTGGTGTTGTTTCCTGTCAAATAGCAATGCTTCCATTTTCATCGCTGCACTACAAATAAATTTTAACTGAGGCGGTCACATGAGTTGCGTCACTGAAAAAATAGAGACACTACAAACTTGGGCAGGGTCAGAAAGATGTTTCAAGCAGTCGGCGATAGAATTTGATAGCTATTGCTACGAGTTTCATAGAATTCCTCACTAACCCGCATATGAACTTTACATACGTTGTTGGTAGACTTCAATTGCCGATTTCTCGAACACACGTAATATTTCATGTTAGTACAAGTATAGAGTAGTTTTCACGGTTAATCGAAGAAAGTTTAACTAGGAAGAAAACCGGACATACAAGAAGCAATTTAAGGCGAAGCGATATTCGCAAGATTTAGTAGTGGCCTACAGCGCACATGCAGAAGGCAATACTAAACGCAAAACGGAACGTTATGAGCAAAGAAAAACCGCTAGTCTCCTATGCTCTTCTTGTCTTTTTGTTTGAGGGCATGTTAGTTCAAATTGTGACGGTGAGAGAGTAGAGGGTCGAAAATTTACGGCGTTGTTATTTCCAGCATGTAGCGATTGGGGTTAATAAGAGCTTCGTAGCGCCAGTTGAAGGAGCACCCATGCACCACGTGCTTACATCCCCTTTCTTGTTCTTCTGAAACAGGGAGAAGAATCTGGGAGGTTGTGCATGCTCAGGACTTAAACGTGTCCACGCGTGCGTGCATGTGCATGTGCATGTGCATTGAAATCGCTCCTGTGCCTATGCTTCAAATTACATTTTCATTTGGGACATGAGAAGTACACTTACACACACACAAACACACAAACACCCAAACACACACACACACAAACTTGACACACACAAAACACACACACACACACAAAACCCACACACACAAAACCCACACAAACGCAAACACACACATATATATACAGAGAGAGAGGTACACAGCATCTCCACCTTGTCCATCAAAAAGATTCTCAATACGGCACATGCCTGACCTACCGTAGTTACAAGTGGACCCAGTGTAGTTCGTTGTATCATAGTTTTGGTTGGATTCCACAAGGGCATAGCTTTATTACAAATTTGCAGTTCATTGCGAATATCGTATGTGCAGGTATACTTGCACACATACTACCAACACCCGCAAGCACATCCATAAACGCACGTTGAGATGGGACATAAAGTAAAATTTGTTCACTGACTCACAACCCGCCTATTTTATAGTTATACATAAAAAGACATAAACACGACTACATCGACATGTCGGCGTATACTGAGGAGCACTTTGAAGAAATTAAGGTATGACACACCACTTATAGCAACACGTATATAAGGTGCTGCCTTAGTTTCTCACGGTGCACGAATTTCATCAACCGACCTTTCATTGACATCTGGGAATATATGCTTTGCCTTAAATCCGTGGTCATATTACTCACGCACACGCAAAATCTGATACTGCTTCCTATGTAATAAATACAACTATATATAATGCTTGATGTTGCACGCAGTATATACTTTCAACCAAATATATTATCCATTTATAATCTCTGTGGTTGTATAATTTGTAAGCAAAGAAAGTAGTTTTTAGATATTATCTGCGGTATTGTTCTTCATATTGGTATATTTATTCTTTGGTTTAATTGCGGGTTTGTACGCCGTACCAATGCTCGTTCAAATGAGGCATACATGGAGTCCCATGAACAATCCGTAATCAAGAGCTATGCCTACATCTTTCACACATGTATATATATTACTCCTTACATGTTTACCTACTGTGTTGATGTGGTTATGAAAATTTTCTTCTGCAGAAATAGAGACCAGGTATATTTATGTGTGTGCATGGGTGGTTAAGTAATATGTTATACTATGATAAAAAAAATTGTCGTATGTTGGGCATCTATGTATATATATTATATTGATGTCTCAGAGAATATACACATGTAATAGAGTGGGATTATGGAAGGTGAAGGGTCCCGGTGCATGTACTGTAGTGTTCAAGTGTTTGGTATATCACGCACTGTGCATATGCACGTAAGACTGGCCCCATTGGAAAATTTGTTGTTGGGCCAAACATGGAAAAAAGATGGTACAATGATACTTGTACGCCCAGCAGTAGATACCAAACCAAAGCTAATCCTTTCCCCTTTATCTGCATCGTCTTTTTTAATATGGATAATCATTTAGAACAACACTCGGAATTTTAAGTCAATAGTTGTACTCTAAACACATACGTCACTATTATTTTTCGATAAACTGTAGGGAGGCGGTGATGGTTACGGTTCTGATCCTGAAATAGAAACCAAGACTAAGACGAATGTGGTAGGGAGTTATTCATCAAAAGGGGCCTTAAGAGAAGGATTGGGCGTTCGTGGCCACTTACCTCAAGACAATACTAGATTCCAGTACGTCGATGCGGTAAGTCAACAAAGCCGTGAATGTCGCGATGTAGGTTGGTGATGATACGCGAGACAAAATAAGACATTCACATATTCCGACTTCAATTTTCACAATAATATGACAGTTTACTAGACATCAGGAATACATACGAATGTATGTGAGTGCTTACATAAATCCGAATCGGGAAGCTGAAATAGCAAAGGCGCAGGCAGCAACCGTGACTGATCGTTCCATACTAGAAAAGGAGCATCGTTTTGTGTGGTATGACTTGTATGATCAGTATGTTATGCAAATGTATACGAATGTGTGTGTGGGTATTTGTATATGTACGCATAGGATGTATGCGCTGGTATACACGATATATCAACTTCATACGATATAGTAAATGTAGGTAATCTTATGTGATGATATACAAATTACTACACACATTTAGGGATCCTAAAGTACAGGATTCGGAGTTGGATTGGAATCAGAGGCTAGCCAAAAGATATTATGATAAACTATTTAAGGAATACGCCCTCTGTGATTTGTCAAGGTACACATGTACCCCCATGCTAACCTAGTTATCATACACATATTGCATTACTGCGTAGTAGAGATCGATATATAAACGTGGGAATAATGACATGGACAAGCGGCAAAGGTTTCACAGAGAGCATACATGTATACGCAAGCAACAGGATAAGCTGTTTGAATGTAAATATATGAAAAGTGATAACCATCGTCACACACGTAAACATGCACAATGCACACCACGCATGTACAGAAGATCGCCCATACACGCACAGGTTGTTGTAATGTGGTAGCATGCATGACTTCGCATATGCGCATGACATCACAAAAACGTATCCAGTCCGTCGTCATATATGTGTACAACATTACAACGAGCATGTTACAGATATAAAACGGGTGAGGTCGCTCTTAGATGGCGCACACAAAAAGAAGTGTTCAGCGGAAAGGGGCAATTCGTGTGTGGTAGCAAAGCATGTGATACGTCTAGAGGGCTTCAAAGCTGGGAGGTTAATTTCAAGTATCTAGAAGCTAACGAGAAGAAGAATGTACTTGTAAAGGTGTGAGAGAGAGTATAATGCTGGTTGCATGAACTTTTATGTGGGTCTTAAGACACTGAACGTGGCAGCAGACTATGAGCTGTGACAATATATCCCCGAACTGAGGTCTAGTATGAATGTGTGTATTTGCGTATTTGTACGTTGTTTTTGAAAGTATGCAAACATCCGGGGGTGGATAAGCGGGCTTTGCACACAATACTTGAATCAATTTTTCTTACTCTTTATATTGTGGTGTGGATTTAACATTAACAGGTACGTCTGTGTTCTAAATGTTCATCCAAACTCAACTACAAGAGCTTGAAACGCAAAGCTAAAATAAGGAAGAGAATGGACTCCGCGCCCAACAAACGGAGAAGGGTAGAAGAAATACATCACAGCGAATTGCACGTAAACCATCACACACCAAAGGAGGAGGGATCTAATAGATTGAATGATCAAAACGAAGATAGGTGTAGTGAAAAATATAGTGATAGCGACAGTGATGTCAGGCGATTACGTAAAAGGACCATGACAGGAAATTGTGGTGATAGTTCCGTGACGAGAGTGGGTTCAAGATCTCCTGTAGAATCTGAAGAAGAGGAAGTATCACAACCTTTGTCGAGCGTGTGGGAGGGCAAGCGGGAGAAAGATGAAACTGAATTGAGAGAAGAAGAAATGGATCAATACTTGGAAGATTTATTTGTATAAGCAGTTTGTAGGCTTCAATCAGTTATTCAAGTTAGTTTTGTAATATGCAAGATATTAGTAATTATAAATAAATTAGATTTCGTGATGGGCAGAACCGTTGTTCATAGTATCTATTAAATTCGGTATCCGCCTACTCCAATTGTTTATTGTTTCTCGTAGGTCTACTAATTAAAATTCCTCCTTCTATTTAATCGTTCGCGCGTACTGTCCTGAATGCATATGTACATACATACGCCAGTGAATGTCATGTACGTAGAGATTAAAGCAGTATTTGAAGTATTTGAAAGCAGTAGTTAGGGTATGCAATCTTCTAATTTTGGATGTCCATCAACAGGGACATTGTGATTGGCTTTCTTCTTAGGGGTAGCTTGTTGACCCACTCTCAGGGTTGGGGATTAAGAAGATTTTTTGAATGTTGAAACATCTGTTGAATTATTAGTGCTTCACAAATATACAGGTTAATGTATATCTGTGTGTGTTAATGTGTATGCGTGTGTTAAAGTCTAGATGAATGTGTCAATGTATAGATGTGTGTGTCAATGTATAGATGTGTGTGTTAATATATAGATGTGTGTGTTAATGTATAGATGTGTGTGTACGAAGTCTATGATGCATTTCCAATGTACACTTCTATAATTAAAGAAGTAATATGCTTCCGAGTATGGTCGTCTAGTTTTTGTCGTACTTACAGTCTTCTAACCGTTCCAATTAAAGTCTGGGAGATTTACGCAATATAAGCAATCGTTCCTTTAACCTCCTCTACATCTAAAACCCATTTTATACACTTCTTAATCTTGTCCCGTAGTCGAATTGTATACTGTGCCATACAAGAGGGTCCACTTTTCTCGATGAATTAAAGTAAATATTCTAAACAAAACAAAATGTTCAAATAATTGCGAACTTCCAGGTGTGGCAATGGTTACACTTCCGAAAAATTCAACATATGTATGGTTGCAAAATGTTCATGCTCGTAAAATAAGTAATTATGTTCAAGGTACAGCGAACAATTGCAAGTACTTGCCATATAGATAGATGATTTAAATACATGAGACCACCCGACTGTCACAGACTGAAATTTCCGGTACTTTTGACAGGGGAGGAATTGTAAACTTCAAAATCTATGCAAGAATCACTCCGAATTTGTGTGGTTTTTTAATTTTTATGACTTCATGATGGAATAATAGCTTCAGATTGCATTCAGATAGCATGCAGGCAGGCATCCTGGTTTGTGTGTTTTTAAAGTTTGTGTCAATGAGTTGTGTTTTAACCTCAGACTGTAAAGCATATTCTAGAGCGTTTCGATGAGATGTATGTTGTTCAGAATGTAAGTATAGGCCTTTCGTTGTGCAGTTTTCTTTATCGGTCGGCACTAAATCGTAGGAGAGCATTAATCCATCATCGCATTCATAATGTTGCTGCGAGTGTATGGATTGTGTGTACCCGAGCTGCGTGTATGTGTGTGGGTGTGTGAGGGCTATCCGAGACTTCGGGAACGGCATGAGGCGCACTTTCGAGAGTGAGTGAACTTTTTGTGATTAAAGCTGTAACAGCACAGGCCGGTCAGTGGCATAACAAGTTATGAGTGCTATGTACTTACATACCACGACATATATATATTGAGATCAATCTATCTATCTATCTATATCTTCCAAGTTCTATTTTTTTTATTACACGTACCGTGTTGTAGACACTTTATACTTGACAATAGAAAACTGAAAATATTTATACATTTTTTCCATTCACTGTGTCAGTTCAATTGTTTATTCGTGTGAGTGTGAGTGTGATTTTCAGTAATTCTTTTGATACTTCGCACAAACTCCCCTTGCACAAACGTATCGCACATGATGTTTTGGAATGGACTTAAAATAGGTTCTCTGCAGGTAGCAACGCAGCGCTCTGCGTTGTGGCTAAGAGTTAGTTGCGCTCGAAAGTTGTCGACAATGCCGACTTCCATAGTCGAGAAAGGTGTATTCTTGATGGAATCATTTTTTTGTGTTTGGTATGAGTATTAATTTACAATTGCTCAAATGTGCTTATCAAAACGCGTACACGAGCACAATTTATATTTGTAGTATTCTTATGATCCGTAAATTTGTTCGTAGATACGTCGTGTTACACTACTGGAGAGGGAAACGCTTTTTCAGATGCTGAATTACAGCACTATGAAGATAAGGGTTACAATGTAGTGAAAGGACTTCTGCCACAGGAAGACATTGACCGTTACATAGAGGTAAGAGCATATGTGGAAAAGTAGATATCATAGAAGGTTTCCCTGGTATTTTGTTACATTCATAGAACAGCATATATATACATATATAACCTTGCATACACCTGTTTAATCATTGTGCATAATTTATAAACTATACTATAATTTGACGTTAGGCTGTTTGGTCTATAAACTGTACAGCATTTCATGGCTATTTCCAGAGGAGATGCTAAGCCAGACCGCATGCTGATTATGAAAGACATCAATGTAGTAAAGGCTCTGAAGAAGCAGAAAAAGGAGGGCACCACGAATTCGAATCCTGCACTAAGTATGTTAATTGGAATGTGCTCATGTGGTACCTACAAACTGATTTCACCTTGAGTGAAAATGTGTCAATTCTGTGTGAATTAAATACAAACTTCGCTCACTCACTCACTAGCTCGCTCACAAACACACCCTTTTACTCGTTTCGTGTACTGGGCAACCCGACTAATCTGTATCAACGAAAGTACTCACTCTGACACACTTACTCACATGTGCGAGTATATTCCCATGGGTATGGCTTTGCACTCAATTAAATTCGTGACACTGACATTCCGAATCATACCTACCTATTTACTGTCTGTAGCGGATGTTGCTAATCTTATCGAAAAGATACAAGATTTTAACTTGGATGAAGTAAGTGTTACGTTTTGGGTCGTGTCGTGCAATATAGATATAATGCACTTGCTTCGTGATGTAGGTATATACATGCATATAATCTGTGAGGTTAGCTGCCAATCAATTGTACCCTTTCTAACTATCTACGCCTTGATCCTATACAATTTCACCAACTTGCGTACATACCATTATATGTATATATCCACCTTGCATATTTTATGGGCGGTTTACAAGAAGTTTTGTTGGCACGCAATGTATACTTCTATTGCAGTGGTGGCGACACGAATTCCTTTGTTTTTTAAAGCACACCCAAACATGCACGTAAACAAATATACCTAACCCTAAACATACTCCTACAATAGACTTTTTTCGACTACTGTCGTCACCCACGCATCATACCTTATGTGAAAGATATCATTGGTGCAGCTGGGGGTAAGTCCATGCACACGATGCTGATTAACAAACCACCAGACTATGGCATGGGAGCATCGGTCCACCCACTTCACCAGGACTTATGGTAAGTTTGTACCTGTTCATATGTTTTGTTGACACATGGAGCATGGTACATTTAATTCTAACTATGCTCTTATTAGGATCAGGATATATAGGAGTTTGTGTTGCACGTACTTATTTATTGATCATGGATGTATAGGAGGACTACCTGCGTTTGCGTGTAAATGTGTACGTTTAGAGAATGATACCCATCTTCATAAATATCAAATGTAAGCTTGATTTAGATTGTGCGCAGAAATAGTATTGCGAGTACAGTTGTGTGCGACGCATCCCATAGTGTAGTTAGCCTTACGTACTAATGGTGATATGTACGTATCTTTATACTGTCTCAGGTATTTTGCATTCCGTCCTGTGAATCGAATCGTCGCCTGCTGGACTGCCCTCCAAAAAATCACCATGTACGTGAAAGTTTATATTTTCCGATGTATTGCGTGGTACATCAAGTAGAAAAAGCCAAATCATGAGAATCCAGTGTTGCATGAATGTGTATATATAATGATTTGAATTCTCTTGAACATTACAATAACGATTAGTCTCTGCAAGGATATAATATCTACCCCATGTTGCATATATTCTTATTCCCTTTCTTATTCGCATTCTTTTCTTCTCAATCGCTCGCTCATTATACTTTGGTGTGTATATGTCCTCGTTGATATATACATGCATTGTATCCATGGGAATATATATACGCATACATGCATACTTATATTTTTGTGTGGATTAAATTTGACTGTTTTCAGAGATAATGGCTGTTTAATGGTAAAAGAGGGGTCTCATAAATCGGGAGAGCTATTTCTTCACTCATACCCTGAGAGTGAGAGTGTCAGCGCTTTCTATCATGGCATCCAAGGCTGGTATGTATCAACGCACACACGCTCTGACCGGTGTAGGATGTTGTGTGTGCGTGTTGCTGGTGTGCACCTCTTGTTCAGTTCATGTTTAAAGTTGACGATGTGATACAGTATTTATATTCTACTGGTGCTTATGTTTTCGTGTGTATTCACTCACACAAGATTGGGTTTGCGTGAGTAGCTTTTTGTTACTATACAGTATATGTGTTTGTGTGTGTATGCGCGTTTGTGCGTGTGAGTATGTCGATGTCATATATGAATAACTCTCAATATTACTATGTCTCCCTTTCGTTCGTTCATACAAAATTATCCACCCACTGCAACGAAAGCGCAATTGACGAGTCGTGTGTACCTGTGGAAATGGACGCTGGGGATACAATATTCTTCCACCCACTCCTTATTCATGGATCCGGTCCAAATAAGTCTGAAGTAACACGCAGGGCCATTTCGTGTCACTATGCAGGCAATGAAGTCCACTATATAGACCCTACTGGTGTGTATTTTGTCGCCTTTACGGATGTAAGATTTTGTATGTTATCAGTGAATATGGCACATTTAGTTCTATTTATACAGTGCTCAACAGTTGTAAGAAATACAGCAGTGATAAACGTTTTCCCATCGAACTCTTATCTGTGGGAGAACATTTAATTAGTTCGATGTGCAGAAAAGTCTGATGTGGGAATCTAGCAGCATTAATATGTAGATGAGACACTCATGTATGTAATTTCATATTCACATATGTTAATGTAGGTACTATTCAGGAGCCAGCAGCCAAGGAGATTATGGCGAAAGTAAGCAAGCAGATGCCCGATGCGAAGGAATACAACGATTTGTGGCGTCTAAAGAGCCGCCTGGTGTATGGGAGTGTAAGTAAGAGTTGTCTCTGTGTGCCTTGTACAACACGTGATATCAATAACGCAACGCGGACGTTCATTATATACCATAATTCTTTTGGTTTGCGGTTATACTGTATGTTGAAACTTCACCAAGCGAATATGTGTGTATATATTCCATCACACGTACTGTCACAGGTGCATGTGGGTTTATTTACTAGTGTAATATTGTGCAGAAATGTTCTCAAATCCATCTACAGCAATTTCCACTTTCACATGTGCTCACTATATGGCATGTTTATCCATGACAAACTTGTCTCTAATAGAATCGTTCTCGTCTGAATAACTATTAACAACAGGTACCGTACATGTAGGTTATAAGTACCTCAGTTACGTCTACAGCAATGCCAATATATAGATGCAAATGGCAGTTCGCTGGCTTCATCAAGAACTCCGACAATGTACGGAAAGGCCACAATCCTTTTACTTTCAAAGAGAGATAGGCACAGTTCTATTTTATATATATACCAAATTGAATGACACCATACTGCTGTTTCTGTTCTTTGTGGTATGGTGAGATATATAAAACCACGGGTTCTATTTAGATTTGTACTATTACCAACAATAGCGCAGTGAAGTAAATAAACAGTTCTCCAGGTAGTATAATGATTTAATGTGTAGATCCTGAACTCAAAAATATCATAGAAACTGACGTGCTTGACACTAATTGATGTCATTTAGAGACATGATAACCTCAAAATGTGTTTGCTATTATCCGCAGGTGTGAACATGTTCCTATGGATACTCGAAATCTGTATACAAGCGTCTTTACAACCACCTTGATAATTACTTTTGTTAATCTTGTCGTCTTGTTTTGATGCGAACATTACTGTCTTTTTATCCATCCATTTCTGTATCACAGCGCATTCAGAAGAGAGAAATATATCACCACAATCCGTGACTCGTGCATATGATTGAGGTTACCATGTTCGAAGATTTATATATGTGGTCATACTTACAGCTACGTTTACAACCATAGTTCACACTCACATCATTGTTTACTCTACTACATAAGAAAGGAAACTCAAGAACACTTTAGAGTAAATGTATGAAGTATATATTGACATTCTGTAGCCGGTTATTAAATGACAGCAAGAGAATTAAACGGAGAGACACGGAAAGAACAATGCTCAGTACATTTAGCCCTGCAACACAATCCCACCTCTTTATTTTTTAGTATGCAGGATTTTTTTTGGTTTACTCTGAATAGTTTTTGTGACAACATGAGTAGTGAATACAATCTTACTCAGCGCTGTCACCTTTGGGTGTTTGCGGAATCCACGAATTAGCTATTTCGACGACACGCCTGGATACACGAAATAGAAACATAAGCCCGTGTTGTATGAATCTGAATGTTTCATAGACTGTATTGCAACACATACTTCGTAGTCGGTCGATGAAATACGTACATTTGCGGGATACGCTTTCATGTCAATACATATAGTTGACAGATACGTCCAAGTAGAATGCATGGTGTTTCAGGTATATTGACATATCCATCATGTTCATCAGTCATTTGATAATATCGTACGACTAAAATGCACTATTCAGAACCACTACATGCCTAGAATACGTACATTTGGCCATGTTGCTGTACAAGCATTGACTAATGTACAAGCATACATTACATACATACAACACGGCTGCGGTACCGGATTATGTTCAAGACAGGAGCGTAGTGTTCATTGGTCTGTGCGTCCATCCTATGTATACATGAGTAAGAATGTTATGTTCAGTCATAAATCCTTTCTACACCTATAAAGCAAGTTTCTCGATGTATTGTATAGTGTGGCTCATTCGTATGCTGTTTGTTTTCATACATGCAAGAATATATGTATATGTATACACTTAGAAACACCGCTGCAATGCTTGAATGTAATAAATGTTTCTTCGTACATTCGTAGTTCTTGTGGATTTCTTGTAGGAGAACACGATGTGCTAGATTTCGAACTAACGTATTGCATATACAATCTTAATTATACATTACACGAAATATTCTGCACTGAATACGCTAACAATATGATACGACTTTTCGCTACTTTTACTCAAGGACATTCAACGAAAGAACTGCATTAGTATATAACACAACTGAACAAATAAATGTGTGTTTGAAATATCTATACATCCACTAGCAGATGAGTACATACATAAAGAAACAATACCAACCGATGTTATCCAACAAAAGTATAATTGATAAATCATCGGGAGCAGCATATATGCACATGCATACCTTTCCAAACTGTCATGGATTTTGAGAACACGCTTGAGACTTACAACCACTCGGTGAGTAACAAGCTGAAACGAAAGAAAGTAATCATAGTTCAATGAGAGGATGAGCATGCATAGGTACTATTTCGTACGTAAGATGAGGGATATTCATTTTCATCGGAGGTGCACAAACCACTCACCTGTTTGCTGAACGCCTGCATTTCTAATCGGTTATCTTCGTCTACCGACAATGATATAATTAAACAAGGTGTGAGTCTATGTGTGTATCCACCGAACGTTTGTGATCGATTGTGGGTGTTATGTGTACGTGCATATATGAAAGGATCAACCATACTAATATGGTGAGATTGATAACAACGAAGAAGGGCAACGTTGTATGACAAAGTCCTTTCATGTATGTGATTGGTGTAAGTGAATTCCACGTTTACCAGGCCTCTTCGGGTTTCCAATATGGAGCAAGATGAATGAGTGCAAGTGCATGTGTCGAGGTACGAGTGAGAAAATGAATGATACTGTTGGTAAATGTGCAGGTAAGATCAAGAGTGCTTGGGAGAACATACAGCTGCATAGATTGAACTTCTGTGCTTGATTATGTAGTAGTGAGGTGTTTGTTGTGTGTGCACATGCAGTTAGTATGATTTTGACGACTTATAGTGACCCTCAATCTCATGTGTACATTGTTGTAAACTAAAATAAACTAACCAGCTAAGCTCTGCTCGGCCTCCTTACAGCTATGCGCTGCCTGCTCGATCGCAGTGTGGATATCAACGACCTGTATGAATTTCGAAATTCAACGAACCACGTTTTGATTTGCCATTTGTGTTCCTCTCTGATCAATAGAGAGTCAACGTATGTGTATGTTTCTGAATTATAGAACTAATACATGCATTTACAGTGCAAGTAAGCAAGCAGTTACATTACTGCAACAAGGTTAAAAATACGCAAGCTTTATTTTTCTGTCATGGTTGTCCAGTATGTTGATGGAAAAGCAGAACAGTTGATACATACCTTCTGTAATTGTGAATCCAGTGTTTTGCATTCGTGCTTGGCATGTTCAATATCTCGTTTTAGTGTTGCAATGACCAATTGTTGCGACTGCATTTTACTATTGCTGTTCAGATCTCGGGCGAGTTCGTTTGTGCTTTTGACCTACACACCCGCACGTGCCCATGTGGTGGATAAGCATACGTATGTACAAGTATTTGTATATATATCGAAATACAAATTTGCTTTCTCAGTGTTGCGTTTGTGGTGGTATCACAATCTTCGACTGCATACGTCAATACTATCGGAGTGATTTTGTACACGAACATGTGTCCGTGCAAATTGAGTTCGAGTGTGTAACATGTATTTGATGGTAGTTTTTTAAGTTGTTTGCCATTTAACGTTTTCTTTTGGGATATTTGTGAGATACACTCACTCTCACTGATGAAACTATATTCATAAAATACCCAATGTCTGAACAGGAATATATTGTTCATAACACAAAAAATGCAAAGTCAAGTTGGAATGTCAGATGTATTCGTGGTGTCTCTCGTCACTGATTGAGAAGAAAAAGTTTAATTTTGTAGTAGGACAGTATAAAAGACTACAATTGCCAGCAATATATATATATTGATTTTTTTCTCCAACAGGTAGGTCAGATATGTGCACCAACTTCAATCATATAAATGGTTTAGTTTCGTAGTGTATGTAGCCTATTTCGATAGTCATCACATTTACCTGTTGCGCAAACGTTGCACGACAAGCCATTAGTTTGCACTGCGACGAGCTGATCTCCTTCCGAAGTTCTTCAACGTTTGCTTGAAGCAACTAACACATATATATGTAAGTACAAATACATCTTTTCAGGTTCGTACATGCGCTCGTGCGCGGGGATGTAGTATATGATATCGACAGTCCTCTATCTCACCACGTGCTACTTAGACATGCCAAAGTGTGTTGCCTAGTGTTGTGTTTCGTGTTACCTGCTAACGTACTACGATCATATTTTAAGCACATACTTCCGCCCAAAATAAACCACACTTTGCAGCTGCTTAAGAAACAATTACTCTGAACGCTTAAGAAACAATTACTCTGAACCCAAAATCATACTCGTAGACATTATGGGATATTGTTTGTGGGCCTGTGCATGGAGGCGGCGATGGGTTACCATTCCTATATGCTGGAAAGGATGGTACATACATTACTTTCTATTACTTCACTCTCACCTTAACGTGCTCTCCAAATGTTGTATTTTCCACGTCGGACAGAACCAACATGGTACGACTCTCGGCCTTGTGTTCCAACTGTCGTTCAATCAGTACCTTCATGGTATAATTGAATGTCCATCCATATGAACAGATGCAGACGAAAGCACACGCAGACATAAAAATAAGTGATCGCGTACATACAGCTTTGTTAATGTATAACGAAAATGTATGTGAAAGTTTACTCAATCGGAGTCGCACCAGTAGAGTAGCACGGACTAGTTAGTTCACTTGCTTTTAATAAATGGTGGATAGATATATCATCACTGAGAATAAAGCACGCATATAGTGCAATTACTCCGATGTTATAGGGTACAGAAGCTGACGAAATTATAGAAGTGTATGCGCTGACGCAGCAAAAATATGACTGTAATAGCATTCCTAGTGCTATCGAAACTGACTGGAAATTTATGTACAATGCAAACAAAGGGCAATATTTAATCACTCTTCAATCTCTTCGACGCACATATTAATAGATGCGACACTGCATAGAATACATACATTAATGTCGTCTACCTCAGAAAGTGTCTGCGCTATAGAATCTGAACACTCAAGGATCTTTCCTTTTGCTGCACCAAATAATAAAAGGTTAAAAGTGAAGCAAAACATATAAAAAATCAATTCCTGGCATACCATTTACAGTCATAGGAAGTAATTTTACATTCACAACATTGAAGATCAACTTTCACATCTTGTACTAGTTTCAAGTTGTGATTCTCAACAAACTACAACAAATATATTGAACAGAAAACTTTTAACTGATACACATTCGCAGTTGACAGAGCATGTTGCACAAACTACATCACATACCATTGTCTACTTTGGCTACACGATCAGAAAACTCGTTTTCAAGTTCAATTACACGTGTGAAAAGGTCATCCAACTGAGACACTTTCATAGAGGCATTCATAGTGAATGAAACCGTTGTTGCACTGATGGTGTACTTTACGAATAAAACGATACAAACGTATGTAGATGTGCTGGTTGTAAAATTATTTATGATCAGAAAAGTACTGTACCCGTAGACGCTAGATGTACATTTTCTTTTCATGTACGAAATAAGTTTATGTAATTGGTCTAGTGCAGGAACAATACACGGCAGCATACATAGGTCAGCATATACATGTGTGTTTGCACGCTACAGGGATAAATATTCACGGAAGCACATACAAGTGCGCGCGTGTATGTGATTATGTGGGTGTTTCTGTGTGTGCATGCGTGTGTATGCTTTTGTGTGTGCTTCTCTGTGTGTGTGTGTGTATATATATGTGTGTGTGTGTAGGTATGTGTGTTTGTGAAGTGCTTCTGCGAGCCCGCCAAAAACGATAAAACATGTTTTAAAATAAACGCATTTTCATTTGTGAATGATTTTTACATTCTACTGTTGCCGTGCTGGAGTACAACTCGAGTGCCTTATGTTTTAAAATAATCGTTTATAATTGGGTGTACTCTGCGAACCACAAACATACAAACACACCCACCCACCCATACACACACATACACGCACACATACATACACACACATACACACACACACACACCACACACACACACACCACACACCACACATCAGGCGTACATAAACTTTAATATCACCAACAAAGTAAAATAAAATTACGCATACACACTAAACGATGTATATTCAACGTATAAACAGCAAGTTGTGGTGTTCATGTTATACATAACATATTATAGAAGGAAGAGTCTACATGTACGCATGGCAGTCTTCTGGTAGGCTTTCTCGCACCAAGACTAAAAATATTCAACAGTTCCGAAGGTGATAATTAATTCAAATAGGAGAAAATATTAATGTATGAAGGTGACCGTTCATTTGAAGCATCTCTTGAAGTTGAAAGGAGTCGTTTATGTTTCTAAAGTAGAGCAAGGAGTGGCTAAAGAGTTTCTATGACCAAGGAAAATGTTGCACGTACACATCAACTTTTTAATTATGTCTATAATGGGTCTCACTACAATCGATAGAATCACGTTGAACCTGAAACTATCGTTCATGAATACGATGAAATAATACGCATGTCTATTTCGTGCACGTGAGATATAATCGAATGCACACCAATCAGATGATGGTACCAAGTTTTAACAACTATTTCTGCCAATACGACTATATATTCATGAAACTCCAGCGACGAAGTCTATCGGACCCTAATACTTGTACGTGTGCAATCTTCGGATTCACCTGAAACGACACATGTGGGAAGTAAATGAGTGCATTTCACGATACTGTAGTGACAGGTGTACCTTATTTTTTCACCTTCTCGACTCCACTCAAAATTAGTTCTCAGTATTATTTTGAGATTTTTTTCGGGACCCACAAGACCAATTGCACATTTACAGCAGATTTATTTGGTGGCATTAGGTCAAACTCTCGGTCTTGTTTTCGAGCAACTGTAATCTTTTTTGAAGATTTAGTGTACATAAATATGACAATAACAAAATTACCTTCTAGTGTTTCCGCTTAGCCATTGTCATTAATGTAGGTTGCTTTAACCCACACTCTTCACGCTTGACTGATGATTTGGCTTTGATGTTCTTTTGTCCTGTGACTTTCTTCAATACCTTTCTCATGGCTGTCGAAAGCGCTAGTGTCTGTAGGTGTTTGTAACGAGATTTCATGTGGTTACAAAAGCGAAAATCATTGTTTGCATTCAACATAACTTCAGCGCACAGTCTACCAGTATTGTTCTCATCTTCAGTTTTCATCTGTATACGTGCTGTATGAAACTTGACATTATTTTTCGTGTGTACCTCTAAGTCCGTCGCATTCGTCCATTGAAAAGTTCGCGCACGGTTCATATTTTCAGTCGTTTCCAGTTTAACAGAAATTTCTGTTTCAAATTCCGGTGTCACAGGAGGAAGAACCACTCGCTCGATATGATAAGTATTATGTATATGTGAGAATACGTGTAAAACACTACCGACTTCGACACGATAGAGCGCTGCGGAGAGGCTTAAATCCATTTCTCTGTATATGGAATTGACGGATGAAAGAGTGAACAAATGAGTAAGGCGGAAGAGTCACGTGCATGACTACACATGGCAGAGTTTGACATTGTGTAAAATACTAGGACGGCAGCAAATTACTCTATAAATGCCAGAACAAATACACCACAATGATTTAACCAACCTATTCGTATATTTCTACATGTGTGCGTATGAGCAACGAGCGAGTAATAATTGATTGCGCGGGTGGGAGCGAACCAATTAAACACTTCAACGCTTGAAAATACAGTTACATTTAAAATACATACGATTCGCACAGAGCGTTGACTAGGGAGCTTCGAATACCCGAACTAAGGACGTTGTCTACCTCATTTTCTTTATCATCTGTCTGCGTGGGTATGTCAACGCTGGGAAATTCCCATAAACCAGCAAGCAGCCCTGTTATTTCTCGAAAGAACAATGATTGTTGATAAAAGATTTTAGTTCATGAAATCTGTCATTGGCATGTATATCCAAGAACGAAAGAGTAGAATGGCTTGAGCATTTCAAGTATAAGAAGATTAATTGCGTAAATCTCACACATACGCACACACACATAAGTACTCCACACGTACATGCATGAAATTTTTATAAACATGAATTATTCATGTCGTACCTGTTTCTACACGTTTTACCATTAGATATTCCGTTATGTGTTTCCCGTCACCGGTACATGTTCTCTCCACAACGCTCACGGCCACATGTGCTTTCCTAAATTAAGAGGTGTCAAGTATTAAAAAGGTAGAATTATCCGTGCGCTAGTATGGGAGAAATAAACAACACTGTCTTGCAATACCTACGTATAACAACGTTTGTATATTACAAGCGTATAACAACGTTTGTATATTACAAGCGTATGTTTGAAGAACTAAACATAACTATCCAAAAAACGAAATATTGACACATGGATTTGGTGTGAGCAAACAAGGCGAGGAAGCAGTTGTGATTGTGTACACGTTGTGGCTAACAAGTAGTGTTTTCTGCTCAATGTTATACTCCTTTTTTCGTGCGTTACGTCAAGGAGTATGCTTGGTCATGCGTGTTTTGTTTGCGTTGGTGTTTGTAACTACCAGTTTTTGTGCTTAGACAATACTAAGCTTATACCTGTTTGATTAAACAACATCTGTTAGCATGAAAAGTTCTAGCTTCTATGCAGAGCAGTATGATTCTGAGTAGAAGTGTATCTGTGTCCACGACTACGCCAATGTCTAGAAGCTTTCTATGTGACCTGCGTGATGTATGGAATCATACTACGGACTTTTATGTGCGGGTGTGTTATGTGACAAAACTGTATCAAATTTTACCTTGCTTGTTTCTTTGGCTTCTTGAAAGGATATGCGCTGACGTTGGGCTGCAACACAAGACCTGATACGAAAATGCAACAAAGCGTAAATGGATCACGTATAAATCAATATAATTATGCGAATATTCACATCGTTTGTCATCTTTCACTGAATCAAGTGTCACATATGCACACGTAAACTTATAAGCACACAATCTCTCATACTTCAGTAAACGTTCAAAACCAGCACCAAACAGATGTATGTACAGCATGCACAATACATATACGACACTGCTATACACTCATACAACTCGCACGGATACGTCACAAAGCATACCCAGTCCAGTGCCCGATGCACCATCCCCACATAAATCACAAGGCTTTGGATCTCTGTTGTCCAATATCTTTTCCATATTTTTCTTCATTTTTTTACGATTCGAGTGCTTTCCTGGTCTCACGAAGGAGGCCTCCGCCTGACGAACGACTGCCTTTGCCTGTGATATGTGTCAAGGTATTTCCCTGTCATAAAAACTAAACTGGTCGAAGACTATGCTAAGCATAACACAGAAGCGACCGTAGCCGTGGCGTACATCTGTCAAATACACAAACCCACGCCAAATCACGAATTCAGTCATATATATGTTCTGAACATTCAACCCTCGTGTAGGTACAGTCAGTACAATATATCTCATGCACCTCAGCCCAGATTAACACCAGAGTAAATCATATTGTTTGCACAAATTTACATTCCTACATTTGGTCCACATGTATACATAAACACACGTAAATATCATACAATCCCGATCATATGTTCAGTAGCACACACATGCACACAAATTTCCACACGCCCACAGGGAATATTTGACCTTTACGAAAGTGTACCTCGGCATAGGCACGGCAATGGCTAGATACTGGGCATTCTGAACAGTTTGGTGTCTTTGGCACACAAATCTTTGCACCTAGTTCCATAATTGCTTGATTAAAATCACCAGGTCTATGAATATCTACCATAAAATTCGATAGTTGCCTAAATGTGACGAATTGTTCGTAGTTTAGTTGCAAAGAATGCGTCATCGCGATGAAGTGGTTTACTGTGCAATGTTCACAAGCGAGTCGTGAAGAGTGTGCAAGTATATGTATACGTTTTCATTGTTTGGTTTTCACATTATCATGCACCCTACTTTAAAGTACATAGAACGTCAATTATTCCTAACGAAACTTAATCTTATCTTTTCCCTGAAGAACCTTTCTACAAACACACAGGCACAAGTGGTCAAACTTTCAGAACAAACACATGTATATACGAATATTGTATAGCTTAAATGTACCAAAATATTTCGACTCTTTTCGCATTCTTATAGTCGCATCCCAGACTTCTCATTCTTGACAACACTCGAATCACGTTGCCATCTACAACACCTACAGCCTCTCCATATGCAATCGACGCTATGGCCGCGCTGGTATACCGCCCAATGCCTTTGTACGTGCGTGAACCATGTAAAGATGCGAGTGAGCTTATGCATAGACGGCGTATATACTTGACATAAAGTACGATGCGCGGTTTGATATATATTAATCAATTATTGTTAGTCCAAACCTGTAGTAATGTTTAATAATTCCGTATATTTATGTTGAACTGTGCGTTTATGCTTTTGATTTGTTCACAACGCGCATAACATCTCCATACAAATGTCTTCAAAGACATTAGGTAGAGTTTGTGTTAATGGACTTATACAATGTACACGCGTACGTGTGAGGCAAATGTGTCCATTGTGCTAGAGAGTAATACGTTTAATAGTGGGAACAATACCTTGTAGGAATAATGTCTGCAGTTATGTACTATGGTTTATCAGCGACACGTACAAAATTCACACCAATGATACCGTTCTATATATAATAAATAAGCCCTGTACACGAATTGTAACGTATAATGCTGTTCTGATATACTGATAGTCGTGTTTAGCATAAACAATAAGTGAACAAATCAAACATGCTAATTCGCCGTTCAACATATGGTGAGGAGTTGTACCTGGAATGTGTGCTAAAGCCGATGCCGTATTGGGAAGTTCACCTTGTAGCTGTTATTATTTATACAATAGTATTTTCAGGTTTATATGAGTGCATACGTACATGTGCCTGTGTTCGCATGTGCCCGTTAGTGTGGACAAGTGGGGAACAGTCAAGTGGGGAACAGTCATCCTAAATACGTATAGGTTTGTTAGGTTTTACAGAGATTAACTGACATATGTGCTATATACATGTGTGAGTATGGACCATGCTTGCGTCAGTATATGTAACAATGGCCAGAATATTACCTTTGCTTGATGTCGAGATTAGACGTACATGTGTATGAGAACGTGAGTGTTGTGCTCAGAGGGTAAGGATAGGTTTGCATACAACTGACTTACAGTTCGTAAGAATGTGCTCACGAGTAATATATGAGTGCGAATTCATTCAGGCAGGCCTTTTTTTTGGCACGG
Source organism: Creolimax fragrantissima (assembly GCA_033442365.1). Classification (NCBI taxonomy): domain Eukaryota; class Ichthyosporea; order Ichthyophonida; genus Creolimax; species Creolimax fragrantissima. Next base: position 971,772 of record JAWQFL010000012.1, read on the forward strand.
GTTAAAAAATTTCGAATACAACTACATCTTCACAACTAATGGGCCGTACAGGCGTGAACACGCATAAAACTACATAGTCCACTACATGAACACTGCTATATTCATACTTGGCGTTTTGCATTTGTATTTACTGTTTATCAGACATGCGATTAATGCTCACAGATTGGCGTATGTAACGCAAACACCACATATGCAAACATTGACAAATACTCTTATGTGCTCATGTATACGGTGTGACGACAATTTTCTGTCATGTGCACGGCTAAAAACTGAATGTATATACAGGCTTATATTCAACTGACACGCACGTAATGTTAATGAACTATTTGACTGGTCAACTTAAGTTGTCACCTACTCACACTACATACACGTACATGCCCTAAAATCCACACATGTGCATCCTCAATGCGACAATCATAAAACTATATTATAACCAAATATAAACCTGATTGTACGCTACCTCGTCGACAATCTGGTATGAAAGTGAAGGCACAGATGAGTCAGTGATCAATTTATACAACTTTCCACATTCTAAACATCGATTTTTCAAAAGCTAAAATATGACATTCTAAACTGTATCGATCATGTAGTTTAAACATATACACATGTACTACAGAGTGATTACAAGTGTCATAGAGTGGCGAAGGTTGGGTGTACTTGTACGTGGCTGAGAACCAAGACGCTTTCTCCGCCACATTGTCGAGAAACACACAGATTTTCATATATAAGCAAAAATACACTCCTGCTCTACAATCACGTACCATTTTAGCTGCATCGTGGAGCCTCTTTGCACGAGAATAATACCCCAACCCTTGCCAAACTGAGTTGACCTCCTACGGATATATGTAGATTACGAGTTAAACAGACGTAGGTCTTCTGCACGCCATACATGCATACATATACGCTATTTCGTAAATAATGTGATTAGTTCACCGGTATACGGTACAAGTTGAACACGTTTGTGTGCGCAGAGAACTCCACAATTGACGAGTATTTGGTATACTAGTAGGTGAAGGAGAGTTTACGTGTATACGACTTGTAAATGACAATATACATACTTGTATGTCGTATGAACAAGTTCGTGCAGGAGGATTCGAGCGACAGTGAGCGTATAGCACAAGTTTCATTCAGGTACAGCCACGTATGAACATGAATACATGCATTCTTATTAATAGTTGAATAGTGTGTGTCAGGTGAATGCTAGAACGTACAAACACGTATGGGTTGCCTTACATTCTTTCATATACACATGACCAAATACAACAGATTAATACCTCAATATCAGCCCTAGCAAGTGAATCTATTGTTGGCCAACTCTGCATTATAAACAAGTTGCGTTCCCTGAGTATAGATATTCTAGTTGATATGTGTAACATGCATGCAAAATACTTCTCTTCTTCTATGAAGTATCAGTGCGTTTTGTGAATCAAATCCCTGTCTGCATGAGAATCATCGGGTTCAACACTACATTCGAATGTCAACGACAAAAGAATCCATCCTATCAATAATCAGGTATAACAAATATTGTACCGCTGACACGAGTTGTCTTTCAATGAACGTATATATTGCACGCCTGTACACATGCCTAGGTGAGAGTGTATCAATGCTAGTTCTGCAATATTAACGATACAGTCGGTGAGTGTGTGTTTTTTCTCGCAAGTTCAATATATGTTTCGAACCCTATCTTGGATTTGTATGTGCGTTACCGTATGAGCATAAGCGCATACAGTACTCACGTGTGCGGGTGTTTCTATGTTTATGTATATTTGCGTGCGACAACTCGCGTTCTTTGGAGGCTGCAGTTATTTTGTTCTATGTCATACCACCGCCATAATAAATTTTCAGTATAAAAAATATAGTCTCACGAATACAGTTTTGTTGCAGAACCTCTTTTAGGATTTAGCGTGCAAATTTCTTTGAATAATGTACATATACAAACGTCAACTGAATTCCTACATCCTTAGATGCATGCATACATACATATATACCTTCATCCACGTTTTATAGTATGATATCACGGTGGCCACCTGTGTTTGCTGCAGCATAATCTCAGACACCCACACTGCATAAGGAAGACTTAAGTGTGCGTACTTTTGAATACTTTGTTCTCCAAGGATCTGCTTTTCGGACTGGGTTCGTGTCTTTACATATGGTTCCTATTCAAGAAAGAAAAACCCAAAGCATTAAATTCTTACACTGGGTACACATATTCTATTATATACAACTTCAATGTAGAGCATGCGACGACCGGAGTTTTCGATATAAAGGAACTGCGAACACAAATTGGTATGCATTACAGATATGAATTTTATACGTAATTATACAGCTCTCTCCATGTGTCCCTACTTACTCGCGCATAAATACGCCAAAAAGTACTTCCAACATATGTAAACATACACACATATAACTACCGATACATATATATATATAAATATACAGAAATGACGTATCGCTTTCTATATGTTTATCAACGTACGTGCACACATGTACACATACATATATATAACGTATGGATATAATTATTCCCGCATTCATCAACACACACACACTTACATCTACGGATAATAAATAAAGAAAGTGCGTGCTTGTATTCGTGTAGCTGCAAATAGGCTTGAACATTTATTCGCGTCCTATAAATAGGATAATGTTCCTATCGCTATCACCATGTTGTCAATTATGTATATTTTACTACTAGTTCGCGCCGCAATACGTACACACATTCTTACATTATACATAGTCGATTCTTACCGAGGGAATACGCCAAGGCAATACGCGCTGATTGGCGTCATACCATTCAAGAAGTTCTAATCGTATAACATCGACTTCTGAGGTTTTAAGCATGTGGTACGAATCCTTATGTCCATGTCTTTTCAACGGTGCCTCTATATATTCAGGATACGGGTATTACAGCAAACAATAGGTTTTTCGTCGTGCATGGATGAGAGCTGGTGCAGTCCGCAAGGAAAAAATACAAACGTACGTATGCTTACACTCTCTTGTTCATCCATAACTAACTAGTTCAGAACCCAAATGTATATAAACATCTATGTAAACGTAGGATTGTAAAGAATTAAAATGTATACTCTCGTATCCCTCCTTTCCGCAGCGTGTGAATAAGTAAACGTACAAGGTTCGTCTATACCAAGGTTATCTATGCTCATTCTTGTATCTCAATAGCAAGACATTGTTTCTATCGCGGTGCTATTGTAATGAACGTGCACATCATTCCAGATATTTATAAGAGTACCACGTGTGCATACGTGTACGAAAGTAAATAAGCATACCACGTGTACATAGGTGAACGAAAGCATGCATACGTATAAATATGATGTTAGCATTGTAATCCCTTTTGAGACGTAATTCTTGGACTTTAGACTTGTGACACAGACACTCAATATGGCTCTACCCAGCGCCTACTTATGTTCGCAGAACGCCGGTATGTATACACACAATGCATGCGATTCGCCTGCAAAAGTAAACACGATCTATTCGCAATATGTACAGAACAAGCTGTGTACACGATGTGACTGATGTACCTTCAATCAAATCTTCTAGGTCAGGAACGCTACTCTCTGGTGCAGTGTCTGGTTCTTGTTTATGACTTACATTCCTTTCTTCTGGAAGACGCTCAGAGCCTGCTTGGCTTCTCAGTCGTCGCTTCATAGCTAAGATCTATAGTATATGCTTTGCAATGCCCACACAGTCAATGTGTCCCTCCACGTATACGATTCGAAATTTTAGCATGGAAGAGTATGTATGGTTTGTGGGCGTACATGTATATATGCGTTGACAGTCAGGAAGCTATGCCCACATCAACAATGATAGCCCACAGCAACCCAGAACGAGATTAGTAGCCTTCGAGTCGTCCATGTGGGTTCATAAATTAAACCCCGCTAATCAATCGCCCTTTCTACTATTATACTCCGTACTACTAATATACTTAATACGCTATCAGCACTACTACTACTAACATGCACGCTATCAACACTACTACTACTAACATGCACGCTATCAGCACTGCTACTAACAGCTAACGTATCGTTGTGTATTCGTATATATGTATGTATGTTTTGAGGGTATTGCATGCACATGGCAAGTCTTCCCGCCAAAAAACTTCAGTGCTTTTGAAGCTCTCTCTCTTCACCTAGCACATTCGTTCCAACGTATGCTTCTTGTCTCTCTCGTCCACGTGGTGCAGGACTGTCCCATTACGTAACAAAACACAAAGTCATGCTTATCATCTAGTAACAGTTTGATATTTATATTTGGAACACATGTTTTGTAGCCAACTATACTTCCTTTTCATATTCGTCACATTGTCGTATTACTCGTACGCGTCACATTCGTTGGGATTTCCCTTCCATTTTTCTGAATTAGCTGGAAGTTTTAGCAAAATAATCATGAAGTTGACGTCGCAAAGTTTTTTCATGCGGAGAGCTGGGCTGTACTGCACTAAATCACGCTAAAAACGTAATGAGGCACTCAAACCCCTACTCCTTGAAATGAGAAATTGCTATGGCTAAGGTATTATAAGCATAAGTCTTTACAGAATTGCTACAACACAGATAGTTTTTTCCGCGGTTAAAAGGAACAGCCTGTAGGATACTTACTCTCTTTGACCAGCTATACTGGTTGAGCACGTAGTGCTGATTCAAGTATCGCTGAGATTGTTCAAAGAGGAGAATGTTCAACCAATTTGTGGTTATGTAGATACCGTTTGCATTTTAATACCATTGAGTGTGTTCGAAAGTATTACAGTTGTTTGTTATGCTGCTTTCCAGTATGGTTCATTTATTCCCAATGAATCATACAGTCATGCACTAGTTTGAGTCATTCAATTTGTCCAAGAAAAGCTAAGTACAAATATATTACACCACTCCGTATACCTGAACAACACGTAACTAGTTCAACAAAATAAACAAAGGCTGTTACAACAGAGCTCTTCTTTCCACTTTGATTAATCAAGTTATTCCTGTGATGGCTATGAGTAGTCAAGTTATAACTGTGATGGCTACGGTGAAAGCTTGGCTGCCGAGGTGTATAGCATTTTATGTTCTGTATTTGTCCTCCTGACACAACTTTTTTGGGGGCGGTGTGTGTTTTGTGTATCCAGTAACAAAGTCTGTGATCGATCGCTTATGCTAGTATCGTCAAGTACGACGGATTTGCCTCAAGCACAGGATTTAGTGCGAAGCTCCGATGTCCAAGCCGACGTTGAGTTCTTTGTTAAAGAGCCCAATCTTCCGTTGAACAATATTTATCCTGCGCATAACCCTGCATAGCGATTCTCTCTGGATATGGTATGTATGCATATAGTTATATCTTTATGACTACAACGTTTAGCCATATAAACATATGTGGGGGGAGGCAGGCAGATGTGACGGGTATAGGCATGGATGTACTCTCGGGACTTGTCGATAAACATTCAATTTGCCAATGCACTATTATATTCTTCTCGGATCGTACTGATTCTGAACACCAAACTACATCGGAACCAAACCACGTTCTCGCACGTAAATTTGAAGAGCTAAAACAGGAATATAAAGATAAGGTCTACTAAAAACGGACATGTACGTATGTCCAGACACCGTAAAGGTACATTTTCATTGTGCTTCTCTAATTCAGATCCAATTGGACAAAGCTTGCGAACAATTCCCTGCAACTCTTATATTAGTATGTAAAAACCTTGAAAGCATGCCGACAAGCAACTCCAGTGTTTCATCTTTAAGCATAACTGCGACGGCAACGCACAAAAAGAGGTTAGACAACCACAATTCTCCGCGAATACCAACAGCAGGGAGCTCTGTGCTCCGAACGGCACACGTATTCTGTTAATTCAGAAAGAACTGCTGTTGAACGTCTCACTATTTAAAGCTAACGTTGAACTTACACGCACGCATAATATGATCGCGAGCAGTACAGCAGAAAGAACAAAGAGTAAAGAGAACGAGGGAGCATGATCGCCTCGAATATCAGTTGGTGGTCCTGTACCAGACAATGTACACTACCACACCGTTGGTTTTCAAATGATCTTCTGCTACAAAGGTTGGGTGAAAGTAGTGTATGAAGATCAAGGAGAACCGTTTGTTCTCTATCCTGGTGACTGTGTGACACAGCTCCATAGATTAAGCATCGTGTGTTGGAAGCTTCGAATGATTTACATGCGATTAAAATTGTTGTATCCGCTGAGCACATGACTACTATTGACCTTAACATGGTTCTGCCCACAGCAACACCTTAGAATAACGAAAGGCGTGGGAGGGGCAAACGTTTTATTACAGCGTAGCATCCAATTGAAGACCGGTACATAACAACTCGGAACTGAACGTTCTACAACAGAGTGCAGACAGTCCCACTGTAGACTTGTACGTACCGTGACAGAGTTCCAAGGAATTCGAAGTACGGGACACACGAGTGAAGGAGTAGAGAGCTGGAGCCTCCGTGCGAGTCTTACGAGTGCATAAAATGTGCGGTACGGGAGGTGAAATGACCACAAGGTATAACCAACTTGCAAATGTATTGTTTTTATTTGTGCTTAATGGGTATATGATGTTAAATGTAGACAACGTGAAAAGTGAAGCGATAAGCGCGGGTGACGCATTTGTTGCACCACCGCTGTAATTGAAGTGTCTTTGTAAATACTTCAATCAATTTGGAGCTTCTGGAGATGTCCTTGTAAGGAAATTCCTCACAATCCCACCTCCTTGTACGTAGAATTGTTCGATACAGCTCGCATGAAGTGTAGCTCTTGTAGCACTGCATTATTTTCCGGCGTGGCAAATATGTGACTGCATACTTCAGAAAATAGATACCATCAGTGATCCCTTGGCGAGCCTTGGCTTCTAGGTAAAATAGTACTTCAGATGGAATTGACTACTTTTGTAAAAGTTCGGAATAAATCTCGTTTCATTGGTATCAATTTAACGACATTATAATTGCTTGTAGCGCGTGCGTGAAATATTATGGTAATGTAACTCCGGAACTAAATTTCTGTTAATCAACGCCATATGTTATCATATTGTATTCTGTAGCTTTGCAACCAAGGACCCAAACTTTCTTTCTCTAGAACCACGGATTAATTTTCACATAGAGGAAATGCATCTTGTTCACCAGTGTGTTTGGCTTAGTCGAATTCACTTCTTTGAGGGCAATCAACCGTGCCCAGGTGTAGACTGAGTGAAGAGCTTTACTATTCGTTGGCTCTTGCTTGCACGGGGGGTTAGGTTTAATTTAGAACTTGGGGTATGTGGTCACGCAGGTGCAGCTTGGCTGTCACTTAGTACGACTGCATGACGTGCTGAGGGCGTAAGAAGTCATCTACCGCAAGATTGTCATACACATGCGACACCACTGCAGCTGCCAGATAGTACGACTAAATATGAACATGGCAATGAGCATTCAAACAATGTCGATTTTCAGATGCTTAACATGCAACTACACATAACATGTCAAAACCCGATGCCAAAGAAAAATCTGTGCAGCCTGTCCAGCACAATATACACGTTAGGTGCCTCAGATTCACCGGTTCGCTTCGCTCTCTCTGCGGACCTATTGATGTAACCACCCCACCTGTCGAAGAAATACAGAATATGCATAAAAGACGTAGTGCAGGTACGTATGACAAATAAAGTTGCTCCAAAAAGACGCAGTGATGGAGGTTTTGTATACTATATTTAAGTAGCGAGCATAAACACTCGCGTGCGTGGTTTCTAATAAATACAAAGGTTATGTGTGGTGTTTGATTCAAGATGTGTGTTGTTTGTGTAAGTTAGTTCTTGTGTGAAAATAAGCGCTCGCGTGGGGCGTACAGCATCTGTATGCCTATAGGTAAGTACATACCATCTAACAATAGTCTTTATAAAAGGATAAAGTATGAGCAATAAGACACCGACCACCGCCAGAGCCACAGCAAAAAAGATAAGCAAGTAGACAACCATGTAGTATACCAATTCCAGATTGGAGAGGTGTTTCGTCGACCAAGCCATGACAGCCGGGACTAGTTTGTGTGTATGAACGTACTTAACAAACAAAGGTCTTTCTTTTGTGTCTCCACTGATCGTGAAGCTTAAGTGTTAATGACAGACCGCTACGCCGCCTTGCAACGCTTCGTACATAACGCTCTGACTGATCTCATGTATGTGTGTGTGTGTGTGTGTGTGTGTGTGTGTGTGTGTGTGTGTGTGTGTGTGTGTGTGTGTGTGTGTGTGTGTGTGTGTGTGTGTGTGTGTGTGTGTGTGTGTGTGTGTGTGTGTGTGTGTGTGTGTGTGTGTGTGTGTGTGTGTCTGTCTGTGTGTCTGTATGTGTCTGTCTCTGTCTGTCTATGTCTGTGTCTGTGTCTGCCTGCTATATGTGTGTGTGTCGTGTATCTGTCTCTGTCTGTGTGTCTCTGTCTGTGTCTGTGTCTGTCTGTTATATGTATGTGTGTCGTGTGCGTGCCTTACATTTCGTACGTCACAAGCCAATGTGGTTCATATGTTCGTTGCCATCTCAATTGAGAAATTATAACCCAATCGATCGATCGATCTTTCCGTCTTAATTTACGACTAAAGCCCCCATGTCTGTTTTGTTCCTATGCGGAGGCTCCGAATTGACGATATTACTACATATCATTGGACAAATACGCTCACAGCAAAAATCTAGGCTAAAACTATTCGTATACTTTTAATATTTCAACATTCACTGTTCAAGTATGCAGTATATTTTATTAATCTGTTACTCTCAAGTGATTTACTGGATATCAATCAGATTGTAGAGTGTTATAGTCTTCGAATATATTACTCAAATTTTGCACTTCTATAAGATTCAACTAATGATACTACGATACATTTATGGCGACTTATTTAAACCTATCAAACCCTCCCATATTTTAAATATTAACCTATAAAACATGAGACATTATAGAATTTTAAACCATCCTTTGTAAATTTGCGTGTCCTTTCTATAGAAAATGCAGTATAAACGGCAAATACATATACGTCCTAAGCGACTCGTACTAGCATTATTTACGATACTATTTACGACAGGTATTAAATATACTACAGCCTGGTAGGACTGTAGGTACATGGGGCTCATACACTTGTTTTCGCGCCCTTTTTTCTAACCACCACTTCAAAGCCACATACGGTATACACACACGCACACACACACGCACGCACACACACACCACACACACACACACATACATACATACATACATACACACACACACACACACATACACACACACACAACAAAAATACACACACACACACTCACTCACTCAATCACTCACACACGCACGCGATTATCACACTCGTTCTCGTCTTCCTCATTCGCATATCTACAGGCATAACGAACAACACGCTTGTCGTTTTGAGCTAGCATACAAGTGTCAGTATACAGACGCGCCGTTTTGTATATCCACACTTTGTACAGCATACACTTCGTCTTTACCTGAATATGGACACGTATAGAAAACTCGAAAAGATCGGGTCAGGGACATATGGTGTTGTGTATAAAGCTAAACACAAAACCACAGGTGTGTCTAAAGTCTTTCACGTACACGTCCCTGCGTTTGAAATCAACGTACGGTATTTCTGTCGATTGAAATCCCGGACATGCATGGTATACAATGCAATCCGAATATAACTACTTCGATTCGATAACAATCTAACTACACATTATCACTATTTATCTTAATGTATACCCGCGCAGATGTGTGCAACTAGCACAGATAACAAACAATCGGATGCAGTTATATCAACCTTTTGTGTTCAATATCAAATTCTACTACTTTCGTTGAATGCCTGCTTCGTTGGTACACTCATAGACTATCGTACTCATTTATCCTCTTATTTGAACCTCTGAAGGATGAAAACGTTCATTAATTTTGTATCAATTTGCCATACCAAAGGTGAGTTTGTTGCTCTAAAGCGCATTCGCTTGGAAGGAGATGATGAGGGTGTACCGTCCACTGCCATTAGAGAAGTCTCTACGCTTATGGAGTTAAAGCATCAGAACATTGTTAGGTACAATTATATATCTTTCATTATGCCCAGTAAGTGAAATATGTGAACGTTTCATGATGATTAGTTTGAATAGTTTTTATAGAATATATGACGTCTGTGATGAAAAGCACCGAATGTTTGACAAACTACTTGGAAACTTTTAAATTCTGTGTATCTCGACAGATTGATGAACGAAGTCATCGTAGACGTAGACGTAATGAAAATTGATATCCAAATATATAGCGAGAATATAGAAGTTGTTGTCCATCGAGCTTGTATCTTTTTTATGAGCCTGCCTTATGTATATGACGTTCCTTGCGTATATAGGTTGCTTGACGTGTGTTGCGAGGACGGTAAGTTGCTACTAGTGTTCGAGTATCTAAACCAAGATCTCAAAAAGTATATAGATACTGCACCACCGAACGGATTCACTCCAGCACACGTGAAGGTACATACATTTACAAGTAGCCAGTTACTATGATCATGTTCGCAGCCATCAAATCACATGGGAATGCTAGTATTCCAATTATGTACGTCATTTCTCTATGCATGTGACTAAAACACTTATCGTAATTTTGTTTCATGTATATGTACTCTCCGTACATCTGGCCATATATGTACACGATTGCTGACTGGAACTATATGTATTCTATGGTTTGTGATCACGTGTTAGTTAATGTGAATGCGTGAATTCAAGCACGTCCTTATAACTATGTAAAAGTATACTAGATGGAATGTTGTTAGTACACAATTGTATATACGAACTGACTTTAGTCTGTGCTTTGTTGTACCCATACGCACATGGATGCTAAATATAAGAAAGTTGTTAGAAATTTGTTTGCACGTAATATCTTGCGCCTTCAAACCCTGCATAAATATGAACTCGCTACAACTTTACCCATTTTTTTTTGTTTTTGTTTCTGTGCACAAAAATTATTATGTAGAGCTTCTGCTGGCAAATGCTACAAGGGATATACTTCTGCCACGCCCGTCGAATGCTGCACAGAGATCTGAAACCTCAAAATCTTCTCATCGCCGAGTAAGTGCCTATTGAAACGAATTTCGTGTTGGTTTGGTATTGCAAAAACACACGAACCTATACAAATGTGAAGTTTGATGACAGGCGATCACTTAGATGGAATATAAATTTCATGTAATAGACATATATGCAAAGAGACATGAGTGCGCTTGTATCCATATATTTACTCAAGATCCTGTAGCTAGAGTAAACATACACTTCATACTTATACAACGACTAATAATGTTTACATATGACGAATCAAGTTTATAACGACGTCACAGACTCACACTTAGTATTGTCTTGTTCACACAGAGACGGTACCCTGAAGATTGCCGACTTCGGACTGGCTCGTGCTTTTGGCATCCCACTTCCTGCCTATACACACGAGGTGGTCACATTGTGGTACCGTGCGCCTGAGATCCTTCTAGGGGCTAAGAAATATTCCGTTCCCATTGACATGTGGAGTGTGGGTTGTATCTTTGCAGAGTTGGTAACGAGACGTGCCCTATTCGCAGGTGACTGCGAAATTGATCAAATCTTCAAGATTTTTGGGTACGGTATAATACATTCGTAAATTAGCATGCATGTTGTATTGCCCATTGTCATGTTGGTGGTCCAATATGCTCTATTAGCAATCTGATCTTTTTCAATCGGGTTCAAATGGGTACATACGTCTTTTAATAGTATACATGTATGTTCGAGAACGAGACTTGTGGTTATCACCATGTCAGCTGTCGTTGAACTGTAGTTCTTGGTGCGTATTGTTCTAGTTAGGAACCTTTTCATGCTCATTAGCTTAATACACTTTTCAAGTTCGTGCATAAACCCGGTTTGTTTCTCGTGTTGTGTGGCGTAGTTGTTGCCTAATATTCACAGTTCATTGAGTATAAATTGTAGGCTCAAGTGTAGACATGCGAAACATTTAGAAATATACATTCTACGTTCATGGTTCCTGCATTATGGTAGTCAAGTGAGAAAGTACGCCAAACTAATTCTAACCTACACTCCCACTGTGAGCCTTCAACAACGTGCATGCAAATATGTGTATGACGTCTGGTCATACCGTTTGCGTTACCTCCTAAATAGATCCATGTTCACATAATCACTTACCCACATTCGTCGACACAGACAATGTGGCACACCCACCCCAGAGACATGGCCGTCGGTAACAGAATTGCCCGACTTCAATGAAAAATTCCCCAAACATCAACCGCAAGACATTCGCAATATTGTGAAGGGACTTGGAGATGATGGTATTGACTTGCTCGAGGTAAGTGTGTACACCCAGAATCGTGCCCATAAATGTGCGACGAGTATCTAAGAATCATCATGTAATTTAAAGACAAATTTTTGTAAATGGTTATGTGGTGCGTTTGTGGATCATCGTACACTGTTACGAAAACCAAGCAAAGAATCATAATATATCAGTTATATGCATATGTTTGGTTTGATAGGTGTCTACGGATAGTTTTGTGAAAGACTGGGCGAAACTAGATACATTGGTTGGTATGAAACACTTTATTGTTAAATGCTTATTCAAAAGTTGTATGAACATTTATATCAGGTGATGAGTTATGTAGTATATATTTAAACATACTTCACATATTCAAATGAACTCGAATTTTCTTTTTGATATGTTCGGGTGTGTATATTATTACAGAAAATGCTTATCTTAGACCCCGCGAAGAGAATATCAGCCAAGCAAGCAATCCTTCACCCATACTTCTCAGATCTACAGAGCGGAGTTATGTGAACAGATATTTTTTTTTTAAAAGGAATTAACTTCGCTTGCGAGCGACGTTGTTCTTCTCGTATACATTTACACACAAAACAACTAACTCTTAACGACAAAAGAATACGCAAAAATAGAATTCGTATTAATTTCTGCATCTATGTGCATGTGTGACTAGCACCCAGTATTCGGATGGAATACCAATGTGCTAAGCTGAAAGTTCTAGTTTTGAGCCGTATAGTTAGTTTTGAGCCGTGTCGTGCGGTTAATGAGACACTTTGATTTTTACTAAAAGTCTACTTCATTTGCTGTTCCTATAAATAAATGGATACTTGGTATATTAAGATAAGAGTACCATTCCAGTAGCAATTCTTGTCCATTGATTGAAAAAACTTTCTGGTTTATAGCGTACTCTGAACATGCACATACTAATCAATGTACTACACAAGAAACAGCAAGGTGAGTATTCTTGTATGCAAGGAAAACCCCATTCGGTCTGTCAAAGTGAGATGTGAAATGAATTGTTCCCAGAGCATACTGGCTCAGCGTTCCGACTGTTTATCATTCAGCCCTCCACGTTCTTCTCTGCACGTTCGAGAATGATTCACATATCATACAAATCATATATTTGGCAATGGTCGTTGAATATTACTAAAAGAAGTTGCAAAAGAAACGAAACAACTATTCAATTCACTAAAATGATCTTGAATTTGAATCCTTATATTCTTTTTGATCAATGTTCTACAACTACATACTGTACTGTGTAGCGTTCATCTATACGATATACGTGAAAACAATTTTTCCGAGTTCCTTTGCTTGTATCAACATTCGGAAACGGGGCAGAAAATTCGTCATGTACTCTTGTGTTTGAAATGTGGAAACGAACGAAATGACTAATTAACTAATACTTCGACACAGAGCAACATATTGAATGCATTGCGGGAGAGGAGACATCCCATCATGTTTCATACACACTTGGCCATCTTTGTATTGAAGCACAAGCCAAAGAATGAAATATCGATTCGTTATTGTTGGAAAGGGGACATCTTATGATAATTCATGCTGGTTCAAACACAAATCGCATATTTGTTTATTTCGGGCGGCCAAGTAACTATTGCTTTGTAGATCGCGTGAAATATTTTGATAAGTTGAACTGGCGCGTATTTTATACTATGTGCAGTGGAGTACCTTGGATGATAATTTTTATTTTTTAATGATAGTAAAGGCTTCTTGGACAAAAAATGGTACATGGATGCAATAATTAGTACATAACTGATGCAATAGAAATAAGAAGCAAAGTTCACTATAGAAATAGGAAATACAAAAGAATGGGTTACCACACTATAGAAATAAAAGATACTAATTCACAAGAATAATACAACAGAAATGAAAAGAATTATAAACCAGAATGGTACTGTAAAAATAAAAAACTATTTCATATGACCAAATCGAGTGTATTAATAGACGACGATTGATTATATACAGACTCGCATATGAAATATCTGTGTTCATGTAGTGAACGAATTCTACTTCATCCAGACCAATCGTATTCTACTCTTGAATTACATCTACTATTCATTGATTTACACTCGCGTGAAGAAATCAAATCCAGGTAAAAACAACCAAGTGCAACGTCATTTCTACATAACTCATGGAATCGTAGGATTGGTCTAATTGGATATAAATAAACCAATTTATCCCACCGATGTAAGTCCTCTGTGGTTAATCACTTTTAGTAACCAGTAGAAACTGATTTATTTTCATACTTGAATATGTTCCGTTACAAAAGTTGACAATATAAAAATCTCGTTATCTTACGGCTTAAATGAAGGCACTGAAAATACACAATTACAGCGATAGGATCATACACATTCATTGCATACACCGACAAAGTCTATTATGGTTGCAAGGTTATGGTTGAAAGGGGGTAGGGAGGGTGCATCGGATCACAAGGGTTAGCGATATTTGCTCTTAATCTTCCATATCAACCAAGCCGATCATTTGACTAGACAGTAGTGGAATGTCGGAATGCAAGACTAGGTTATGAGAAGTGCGCTAATGACAATCAAGTTGATTAGTGATATTCCACTCCCTTTGAAATATGCTTTCTCTACATGAACTCGCGCAATGATCTTTTTAGAACCATTCTCTCGCTTTCGAGTACAATACATTCAAAATGAGTACCACCACCTTTGATACCAAGATCGACGTTTCGTGTGGAAGTCATGTCGTATTTAAGAACTTATGCTGTATTGGAAGAGACCGAAAGACATCAAAACAAATTCTACATAATGTCACGGGTGTGTTACCTCGCAATAGTTTAGTAGCCGTGATGGGAAATTCGGGGTCTGGAAAGAGTACGTTGCTAAAAGTGCTTGCGCGGCGCAAGGATAGTGCAGATGTTAGCGGGGAAATTCTTTGTGATGGCAAAAAGCAAACTGGTCGTACAAAGTATTCCTGTGGGTACTTGCCACAAGAAGACATGCTCATTATGCAGCTCACAGTGAAAGAAAATCTACTGTTCTCAGCAAAATTACGTCTCCCATCTACATCATCGCAGGACGAGGTCAACCGTAGAGTAAAATCTACCATCGAAGAATTGAATCTAACTGGGGTTGCGAACATGTTCGCTTCCAAACTTTCTGGCGGAGAGCGCCGGAGGCTTCACATTGGGCTTGAACTCTTGAGGGAGCCTGGATTGCTTATCCTGGATGAGCCCACCAGTGGCCTAGACTCGCACACAGCGATGAATCTACTTTTAGTGCTAAGAAATCTTGTAAATCGTGGTAGAACAGTTATCTTGTCTATCCATCAGCCTCGACACTCCATCTTCAGTATGTTCGACGAATTAATATTATTGAATCAGGGCAAGTGTGTATACGGTGGTCCAGCAAGTGTTGCCGTTGAATACTTCAAGGTCCAGGGGTATGAGGCAGCTATACATGATAATCCGGCAGACTGGTTACTTGATATTATGAATCAAAGCGCTACGCCGGATCCCCACGCGTTTGACCAGTCGGATGAGAACATGATCTATCGGCAACTCAGCTACTGTCCAACACGACAAGCAATGTTGCAGGAAATTAGCTCTGATGTACCAATACACCTATCACGTAGGCTCTCCGAGCTGACAGGTGACAAAAAATACCTGGATGTACCATCTGCTTCGCTAGAAACATCTTCGGTGCATGTCGGAGAAAAGGAGACAAGTCTTTCGCTAAGACCAGGTGTGAATGAAATTCAGGTAGCAGCGGTCGACAATCATCGCTTAGCCAATGCCTATGTACGCTCACTCCAATATCAACGAAAGATGAACGAGGTGGAAAAAGCGGGCAAAACTGAAATAGCATCTAAAGAATTGTTGGGAAAAACTCCCGACTACGAGACTAGTTTTGCAAGGCAAGTGTACCTGATAGCACAGCGGAGGATGACATGTGTGGTAAGGGACCCTAATCCACTCATCATGACATGTGTGTTGTTTGTAAGTGCCGCACTTCTGACAGGTATTTTATACTTTCAGCTTGGTTTTGGCCCTCATGATCTTCAAAACTATGCGGGTGTGCTCTTTTTTATTATCACAACAGTTGTGGGCGCCGCATCACAAGCCTACGAAGTCTTCTATTTGGATAGACAAACATTTCTCAACGAACAGCTGTCAGGTTACTACCGCTCTGAGGCCCACTTTTTTGCAACTGCCACCGTTGATATCATTATTTTTCGAGTATTACCGATGTTTATTTATGTCAACATTTGCTATTGGATGGTAGGATTGAAGAGTACCTTTCTAGCTTACTTTCAGACAATGATTACGATACAACTTGTAGGGTTAGTTAGTGTTGCCATAAACTACTATCTCAGCTGTAGCATTCAGAGTAGACAGATCGCCGGGATAACGCAAAAGCTAATCTTCACGGCAATGATGATATTTGGAGGACTATTCATAAATATCAACACCATCCCTGCGTGGTTGCGATGGCTTCAGTGGTTGAGTCTGTTTAGGTATTCAATGGAGATCGTAGCCGTAGTTCAACTCGAGGACGTAACGTTTGACTGTGTCAACTGCATGGATGGTAACACGTACTTGGCCGCTCAAACCTTTGATTCCAGTCGTATATTGTTGGATTATGGAGTACTGGCCATGTTTATTGTAGTATATTGTATGTGGGCAGCATTTCATCATGGTCGACTAAAGCCATTTTAGAAGGATGTCGAACAATGGCACATCATTTGAGACTTGAAAATAATACGACATACTCATACAGGTGCTGCATTAACAAACGACGTGTATAAATAAAAACAATCATCAAGCAACTCTGGCTGTATACTTTTCGTTTCTATTTTAAGAACTATACGTTCGTATCTCTCTCTATACTATCTACTGATTTTTTCTGCGCTCATCAAGTACTCTCACGAAGATGTTATTTCATCAGTTTCCGTCAGGTTAGGAACTTTGCAGTAATTATTCTTACAAACACGAACATACATAAAGACAATGCTAATTCTTTTATACAAACATAATTATAGCGTGCAATCTTAGGAACACACCCAACGTATCAACAAATAAAATTACAAAAGCGATCATTCATTGCTATCAGTACCATGACGTAGATTCTCAAGTGTCTGGAACGAGTATTTCAATTCAAAACGAAATATAACAATTTTTCCAAGTGTGCAGATAATACGAAGAAACTGGGACATTCACGAAGATCAACGATCTGCCTCAAGAGGACTAACCTCAGTGACCTAATATTGACGCAAGAGGCTTTTGTCTTTGTGGTCCTACTTTGCCATGAAAGTCAGGCTTGAACTACAAAAATGGCTCTGTTTCACCGTTGTGTCAGTGTGTGCGTACGTATGTATACATGATACTGCATTTTATATGTTCTACTTACATAATATTAGGCCACCTATAACGCCCATGGTCTACATCGTGTCTCCCCTTCTGCGTGATACAGTGTCGACACAAATTAGCACTTCAAAGTCTTTTTACCATGAGTTTTTTTTCTCGTAATTTTGTTTTGTAGATTTCCTCTTGAAACTATTGTTTAAAGAATAAGATTATCCTCTTTTCCTATTCCTTTACACTTTATTTACAATGTGCTGTCTTGGAAGTACTGTGTGCAGATAGTTGGTTTCCTGTGCTGTAGTACATTCCGATGCTCATCTCCTTCGATTGGTTCACATATGGGCGTGTTCTTTCGTGAACAGCTTCAAATAGATCTGGTACAATATGTATTTAAAATCTCAACATTCTTAACATACAGCCAATTATATAGAAATCTATTAAATATAATGTACTCCTTGCACCGCTCTAATAGATACGGTACAAATTAATTTCAACATACGTATTTCTTCTTAACATACAGCCAATTAGGTTAGGTATTTTTAATGACAATGTAGCATATCACATATTCAACATGGTTTTTTTTTGTTCGATTGCATAGATCTAAAGACCACATAACTTGAAACAGACCACATAACTTGAAACAGTTTGATACTGTCGACACATCTGTGCACACGTAAATGTATACATACTATGTATATAGTATATATGCACGTGCCCTTGATTTTATTGATGTATTTCCATCTGCACACGCTCATCAACGCGAATGATCAATGGCTGTCAAAGTTTACATCTAGGACAGATGGAACGATCCAGTCCCTTCTCGCACAGCTAAGTCCAGACGCTCCGCAAGAATTGTTTCCGAAGAATACTCTGTAAAATAAAATAAATAATAAAGAAACCAACGCAAGGAATAAAAAGAAGAAAGAAGTATTTAATACTAACAAAAATTTGCGTAAATATGCACACATACATACATGACACACAGACACGAATCGGAAAAAGTATGTATCAACGCGCGAAACATATTAGGGTTACACATGTCTTAACTAAGGGTAAGCATATCGCATTTAAATTCTACAAATATGTTCATCTAATCTATACAAATCCTTATACTTGTACGCAGACGCAGACTGTACTATATATAGAAATAAATAAGAAAAGGTGTACTAACACGTAAGCACATCCGAGTACGGAAATTACATACATGTTCACATATATCAACGTTACATACCAGGAAGCTTGAAGTAGTTCACACAGGTCATAACCGAGGGTAAGAACCCATCAGCGGACTCGAGTGGGGAGGTCACACGAACCACAGTGAGAGGAGGGGACAATGCCGCGAGTCCACCTGCGAGAGAACATGTAGTGTGTGTGTGTACGACTTTAGAAGTGATTGGTGCACCAGACACTTGATAAGCTAGAACTAATACGTACGGTGCATGGGTTGACCTCGCCACAGAGAGTTGGTTAAACAGAAAAAATATGTGAAAGTATTTGTTTTTCTATGTGGAAGGGTTTAGTGGAAGTAATGCTCTTGTCACTTACCAACAGGCAGTTGGGGTGCTCCAGTGATGAATTGCAAAAATTGACGTTGTTTAGGCAAGTCGAATTTGGAAATTACATTGAACAACCACTGGATAGGTCGACTGAAATAGGGAAGGCCGTTAGATTGGTGATGAAAGCAATAAACAGCCATTCAGAGTCACACACACAGTCAATAAAACCATTGTCAATTCAAGACAAACGAAACCTCTTCTCACCACATACACGACAAAACCAGAATCTCGAAAACGAAGCAAGGTTAAGAACGATGAGGACGATTACAAAAACAGACGATAATATATGTACGTGTTGAGACACGTGGGCTATCCACAGCATCAACTCTTATGAGTACCCAATGAGAAATACATACACACAAACCAACATAAGACTAACAATTCAGCTTACACACACATACGGGTATACATATTTTTTGTTGCATGACCGTATTCGGATAATGCAACTTGACCAAGCACATGAAAGTTATACGTAGTGCCAAGAAACGGGAAACCACAAATCGTCTACCTTGTGTGTGTATATCCATGATCGGGTTTAACAACTCGGTGAAGCATATCCAAGTCCCATTTTTCAGTTGCACCACACAGAAGAGTATCAAACTCAGACTGTGTGAACATGGATACTGATTCGAGTGACAAAACCTGGGCGAAGCCTCGTCTGTATGTGGAATGGGAATGTATATGGGTATGGTTATAAGGTTTAAAAGGTAAATACATATACGAGGTGCTGTACAGAACTTTTATACGAACCTTAATGCCATCATTTGTTCACGAACACCATCGACAATAGTGTACTTCAGAACCAATGAGATATAGTCTGCAACATTTTTGGATGTCACACTAACATTTGCCCCATCGTTAATAAGCTCAATGTGAGGAAAACCAGGGAGGGTGAAATCTAAGCAGAGATCTTCTACTGCAACTCCCTCTATTAACACATGCCTGTATGTGAGAAAGAAGTTTTGTGATCGTGATGTATGTTGTTAATATTTGCTATGCGCATGTTTACGTACGTATGAGTATCACATTTGTCTTTTGTATATACATAGCGCAACACGGGGTAAATTGTTTCCGTGCTGGCAATTACGAGTATTGCATATTGGCAAGTGTAACGTTTCTGCGATTTAAAAAAAATCAAAGTATTGATATGCACAAACACATATACATACTAAACGTACTAAATTGTTTCCGTGCTGGCAATTGGGAATATTGCATATTGGCAAGTGTAACGTTTCTGTGAGTTGAAAAAACAACAAACTTCTAATTCGCACAAGCACATATGAATACAAACGTACGTTTGGTCGTCAGCATTTTCAACTGCTCTTTGCAGACTAGCGAGAGTTCTTTCCAAATCCGGATCGATGAGAGACAAGTTATGTAATGATGCCAACGATAGTAGACTAGCCTCGCTCACCCTACTACTCTTACACGCATGTTCATCCACACACTCAGTCACATCCAAATCTTTAACTGTTAGCCATGCATATACAACTGGATTTAAGGGGAGATCGATGAGACGATTGTCAATAAGTGCGCGTGCGAGAAGCATCCCTGTAACCTCAAACAGACTTGTAAGCTGACTCTCGCCAGACGTAGATGTGGCATTTCTATTTGTAGTCGCGCTTGCAGTGAGTACGGTTGTTTGTTTAACCTCCCTGACGGGTATCGGAGACGGGAAGAGTCCGTATATCGATTGCACCAGTTCTTTCCCGTTTTGAGTAGCAGGTTTATCTGTGTTTTGTAATATGTGTACATGAGCAGGCGCACGTATAAATACATAAAAGGAAAATTCGAGTGTTCGTATGCCTGTAAATGAGGTGGTGAACGCCATGCAAACTCACGTGCTTTGGATTTTGCGCACTTGCGTGGTCGTGAATGTCTCTACGTACATATCCCTGGACACTCTAGTGGACACTCTAATTTCCTATTGAAATCAATTTTTTTAACCGTTTTCATTGGTGTTGCCATAGGAAAGATGGTAAAAAAGAACTGTGATACATATGCATATATGTGGAGGTATACATACCATTAGTATCTCTCCACATGCAAAGGTCTCTCCGTTGAAATTCTCTTGAGGACAAACAGAAAAACTCAAGAGTTGGCCCTAATCCAGTACCAGTTTCATTTATAAATTCAACTCCAATCACTGCATTGTTTTTACTCAAAGATCGCAGCATCTGTAAGAACGAAGTTAAACATTTACATTTTTTGTTGTTGGCCTAGTTGTCGGTGTGGTTATTCATTTAGGATGCGAGAAATACGTACATGCATACTAGGCGAGTTTGCCCGTCTACAAAAAAACTTGTCTCTGTACTTGTAGTGTGTAACGAAATGGTTATGTTGTTCGATTGCTAGATGATAATCGTATGCTTGCGACCGTTGCGCTCCTCATAAGCATGTTTAATCACATACGAATACACATCTTTCACACTATATGACAATTGTGTCTAATATGTGACCCAATACTTTGAATGCAGTGCCAAGTTGTTTGAGGTCGTTCTACGTTGTAACGAAGTTGATTGAGGTTGTTCTATGTGGTAACGAAGTTATATATATGCTGTCTATTTGAGTGATATACATAAGCGTTGGTGTTGATATATCCCACGTTGAAACGAGCGCAACTTTCGAGGCGGATTTCGTTCAAAAGGCGTTGATACAAGAGAGAACTCCTCTGAGATACAAAGTACTTGAGTATGTGCGAGACACATGATGCGCAAGTGGGATTAGCATGACAGAAAGGGACATTATGTAATTCGTCTATTTGTTACATATATACATACAAAAAGCTATACATGATAAGTAGAACCAACATGTATTTAACGCCACAGTCTTCACGTATTCCTCTTACAACATGACATACTTTCACACAAGAGTCCAGCAACCTCGATCTCTGCACCCTTGCTTTAATGCGCAAATTTGTAGTCAGTCGTAAGTTACCGAGACGAGCTTGCAATGACCCTGCAGTTTTCCTGTCATTTTCGTATAAACCCATAAGTGTATATATACATATATATAATATATATATGTATGTATGTGTGTGTGTGTGTGTGTGCACATTCACTTACGAGCTGTTGGCAAGCATCTTCTGTGTAGAACGAGGCGGGCCAATATACATCGCTGTCATATACTGTTTCCGGCATTCGTACGAAAACAGAAAGTTGAACCGGGTCATTAAAACACCCACCCACTGGGGCATACATCTCGAGGCCACAGACAATGGATCCGATAACTGAAGTAAAATCTGTTTTCGAGTACATTTGCATGTGTTGAATGTTATGATTGTGGAATGGCGTGCTTGTTATTGTGAAATTTTGAGAATCAGCATGCGAGAGCAAAAGCTTCAGCTATATAACGTGACATGCAGAGCTAATAATTGCAAATCTGCACAGATATGCTTGTGATACGTGGTGCAAAAGAGGACAATCTATAACCGCGTACCGTTACTCAGTATGTTATGCACGACTAAACCCAAGGATGTATATACGCATTCTTTTCATGCTATGACTGCAATTGTGAAAAGTGTTAACCAACTGCTTATACTCACACCACTATCGAAATATCAATTAAAAAGAAGAGCAAGGCTATACCTTTGAGGATATTTTGGGATTAATAAAGTCCACAGATGTCAGTATACTACTCCCATGCGCTCGCACATACTCTCTCCATAATACACCCATAAGTGTGAGATGTGAGTAGACGAGAGCATCCGCGTCAAGAGTTGTACTGCCGTTCGTATATGCAATATTATTCTCAAGGGTAGGGGATGTGCTGTATATACACACAAATACAGATATGTGTTTGTGTATCGTATGAGGGTACTGCATCAGTGTTTGAACAATTATTGAACTATAAAAACACAAATTAACTTGTGGGGTTTGTATGGACAGAGCGCATTTTCATAATCGAGTACACGTTGATGTGACCTGGGACAAACAAAGGTTACATACCTTTTCTTTACGTTATTGTCTTCGGCTGTATACTTTTCCAGTACTTGCAGTAAGGATTCTGGGTTAGCATATTGGTTTCCACCCTCAATACATATTCCATGGGTTGGAGGAGGAGGTAGAATGGATTCTGATGCCTGAACATTTGAGATATGAGCATATGTTTGTAAGCATAGTGTGGCTATAATAAAGACTAGACATACTCATCCGTCCTCAAAGCGCATCATCATTTCATGTACAATATATTCACAGAAACATATTTTGTACGAAAACATTGATTCATAACAGATAGAAATTTGATACTTTCAGTCTGGAAGCTTAACTGCATACTTCCAACCATATATACGCACATGTGAATACGAACGTACAAACCTTGTTTCGGGAGCTAGCAGCTGATGTGGAGGACAGCACACGCACTTTATATGTTAAGCAATACGTTTTCCTCCACAAATAATTCGAAGGAATGGACTTTGTGCGTGTGACATTAATGTTATTCGAGCTTTGTGCACGTGGGTTCACTGGGAGAGAGTTCTCGCTCACACCAGTATTCGTATATGCATGTGGTTGTGGTTCATGTTCGTATGATGCTGCAAAGGTTTGTATAGCGAAAAAAAGGGGCATGTCCCGGGGTATGAGATGACCGTCTAGATAGAAGTCCATGGCTAACATTTCCTCTTTCACAGCCGATGTCTGTTTGTGGAAATTGTGAGTTTGTGTGACTGTCATATACTTGTATAATTTCTGCGAGAGTTGCCTTCAACACGATCCATAGGTACGCATCAAATGATCAGCTAGAGCTTACATGTATATCTGAGCATATTCAGGAGCTTAGTAATGCTAATTTTCATTAATGTTACAAACGATATAGTGAAATAATTCGTTCTTACTATCGTATATTGTATGACTTCACCAATACGAAATGTGCGAGTGCGTGTTTGATCACCACTGCTGTTCAATGTGTTCACATACGAGTAGATATATGTATATATATATCAGAAATATATACATGTGCGGGCATATTTGTGAAGGAGCATACTGTTGTGGGTGTTGATGCGTTTGTCGAAGTGGGCAGTGACTTGCGATGTGGTGTGGTAATTCTGGTCGGGGTCGAAGATGTTGCTGGAGGGAGTGATTTTCGGTAGGACGAACCTGCCAATGTGTAAACGGAAAGGTATACAAATATGAACAAACTATTAACAGAACAGAACCACTCATTGTATCAGATACGTAAAAGTAACGACGATTAACCGTATCGCCGGATATGCTATTACTACACCTACTACACCTACATCGCACACGGCTATATATAATGTCTTACGTTTCGGTGTAGTGGTGGACGATTTTCGGGTAGCGCCAGGATCATTGTTCTTCCCAGTGTCACAAGAGTGTACGTGTACTTTCGTAGTACTCGTATCCTTTTTCCTATCGGCAATGGTTGCATATTTCTCTTCCTCAGCAGTAGTTGTGGTTGTCCGGGGGGAAAGCAAGGCGTCTACTTCTTCAGTTTCCTTGCCCTATACAGTGAAGCAACAATTGCGGATGTACGTGCCGTATTACACAGAAGTTATCATGAAGTCAAGAATATTACACACTGTTGATATAAAAACACTGTATACTGCAACACGTAACGTATCAAACTTACACAGAAACATAAAATATATAGTCCCACAGTGCCACGTACCAGCTCGACATCAAAAACCACGCTTATAGCCCCCGGAAGGTCGTCATCGTCCGAATCTCCATACTCTGTTTCTTCCATATCTTCGCTTTCATCAGAGTCTATATCCTGGTAATCCTCTATCAAAGTTTTAGGAGTGTGTACGCATACGTTTGTATGGTTGAGTATGTGTATACATATATGTGGGTGGAATTACCGTGAATAAATTCAGGCAAAGTACACATGTACTTGTACATATGATGCAAACACACATATAAACTCGATATATATACATTCGCACATACGTCATAAAACAAAATATATATAAGCTACCTTCATCGTCCGGATAATGTTTGTCACTGTCGCTTCCGATAACAGCAATTCCACCCGAATCTTCAGACTCATGGTCAGACATGGCATTCACGCTCGTATCGCCTACACAGAACAGTATTAGAAAGATGTAGTACTTATTATAACAACAAAATACATGTATATAAACACAACTACAGAACTACTAATTGCCAACAACAACTACTGCATAACAACGGACACAAAAAATACTACAGCTCCGCATTTCCAACGTTCCATCATGCCAGATCAATGGACTACAATTATCGCTTATTAAATGTGAGTTAACAATGCTTAAGCGATTTGGTCTCACTGCGCACAAAAAACACACAAGTGTCCAAATACATGAATATATCATTTGATGCATAATTCAATTAAACACGTATATCATCTACATACCGGACGCATTAGCTAAATTTGCAGCCCTCGATCGCTTTACATTCGTCATGAGATACTGTTCAAGTTTATCCACAGTTGAAAGCGGCTCAACGTGGAGCACGGGTGAGAAATCAGTTACGTGAGATAGAAGGCCGTTCTCACGTTCTCCCGTATTATCTATTGTGCATGGATGTATAGGATTATATAATTGAGGAGCGCATAATTTAAATATTGCTTCTAGATAGACCATATTAAAACGAACATTTCCTAACGCTTCTTGGTGTGTATCAAAACAAGCACCTTTTACACATATTTAACGATTGTGTAACCATATGGGCATATGTCCAAATGACCAAATAGCTAGGGAGGACCACATACTTGTGTACGTGATACACATATTGAAAATTGTGCTACAATGTGTTACAGTACAATTCTTAAACACAGTCATTACTATATATATACCGGTTTGGCTTCCAGAACTAATAGAATTTTTCAAGTTGCGACTATATACATGTGTGGAATTGAAAGAAATATCACATGCTTCTAGACATTCCAATCTTTCGTAAGAATTTACATATATATCCGTCGACTACGATTCACATATGCATACCTGTACTAGCTGGGATTTCAACTGCCCTTTTACATTTCTCACTGAGACCTGCTTTTGAGATAGGCTCACGGCTGGCTTCTTTCATTTTCTCAATCACTAACTTTTTATCATCATTCGTATAATCCCGTACAACCTACATAAATTAAAGTTTGCTCAAGTAAGAATTGAGAATTATATCTGTGTTCGCATGTGCGCCACCCTTATACACATAGTAGGCATACGAAATGAGCTCTCTCTTCTGTCTCCATACCTGAAACTAGTTTTTATAACATACCGTAATACGCAGGGTTCTCACCAAAGTGTGTAGATTGGCCATGGCGTTTCCTGATGTTTGTGTATGTGTTGCTCGGTGTGTGCTATACGTATGTTGCGCGTACCTGTGTGCGGTTGACGAGTCCACAACCTCGTGCAGCGCCACGGTAAAGCTATGGATATGTTTGTATGAAAATTTTGTGTACTAGTGTGTCAATACTACAATTGAGCGTACCGCCGGCTTACGTGTTTTAAAATTGAAACTGATGTACACAGTTGATAGTCTACCGATACCAAGCTAACTATTGTTGCTTACTCTTAAATAGTGCATATACCATGTATACATCACAATTCGCTGCTCATATAGACAGTCAGCAATATAGTTGTTCTTACCTCCGGATGTAACTCAACATAATTGTACAAAAAAAAAAGAAGTTATGTTCGCAAGGTGGAAGTACACGTGTTTCACATCAGTTGCACGATTCATAATTTCTCGATAAAGAGTACATTGAGAGAACAGCCATATGTGTTGTTTCACATCTGTGTACGCATATGTCACCCATAATTGTGAGACACATATGTATCCATATA
This sequence comes from Creolimax fragrantissima, assembly GCA_033442365.1. Classification (NCBI taxonomy): domain Eukaryota; class Ichthyosporea; order Ichthyophonida; genus Creolimax; species Creolimax fragrantissima. Next base: position 998,693 of record JAWQFL010000012.1, read on the forward strand.
CATACATTTCTTCCTTCGCAAGGAGAGAGTGCATGTGTTTAAGTAGCACCACAGCAGGTACGCACATTCTATCGTCCAGTTTTGCTAACCTACTAGAATCATCATCCTTCGGGAACAAATTCGATTTCATAAACGCCTACATGGTGGATTGTACATCATAATCAATAAAACTCCAACTTCACTATGAAAGCAATTGTTTTTAAGAATATCATATAGAGTACTTAACAAATATGAATACGTGCGTACATGTAACATACGTATCTACTCTTGCCAAGTTTACCTACAAGTGGTACCAGTGTGTATTTACAATGCTGCTGCACATGCATACTTCTGTCCACGAACAGAATAACAAAATACATCATGTATATTCGACTATATGAGCTGCACCTTGACAAACAGCTTCTCTCGTCGCTCTCGATCATCTCCGCCTATAAGATACGCTACGAGCTGCGGCACGACGTTTCCGTGCCTCATTTCAAACGCAGTGATACCACTTTTGTTGTTTACAAAAGACTGGGCAATGACATCCAGTGCGTCTTGCTCATCTCTTCCGGCTATATTCAGTATGTTGATACATATATATACATATATATGTAGCATGTGAGCTCACGTAGGCGCAGATCTACGTTTTTGTACAACTTCTTGGAGCGATTGATCACACATATTTACTAAGAGGAGTTTAAAACGTAAATGGAACTCCTGGGAACGTAATACACTTACACATTGGCGTAATTCTATATCTATACACATACAAACAACAAAAGAGTCCAACAGTTCACTTCTTTACTCACAGTTGATAAACACAAACTTCTATAAACTTAAATGCATGCGCAATATATATCGACAAAGACATATAACACCTACCCCGAAGGTATTGAAAAGCTGGTTGAAGTTTGGTTAACAATTCGCTCTGAGATGTACCATGCTCGGCATCCATGAGATTGTTTGGACAGTACTTTGTAAGAAACAATAGCGCCATCTCAGCCAGGTGAGCCTGAGCTATGCTCCATCCTTCATGAGCACTGGCCAATTAATGAAAAACTTAAATGAACAAAATCGTGGGAAGCAATTCGTTTGACTGAAATGTGAAGTCAAGCACTCTCTCTGTGGAAAACAACACTGCTTTGAGAGAAACTGCATAGGTTTGTGTTTGTATTGCATTGTATAAAATACGAATAAATTTGTACATAATTTTTTAGTCCTGTTGAATCCATTGATGTATATTATCCAAGATTATCAATGCACTCGCATGAAGTTGGATTGAGGATGTACCACTTAACGCGCCTGAGTATTTATCGTTGTGATATTGAATTTGAAATCCTGTTGTCTTTTTCTTAGTTGCTGCAGTAATCTGCGAAACAAATCCAGTATGGCTCCATTGCATGTACATAATCGTGGCACATCGCCCTTCACACATGTGCATGTACGAGTGTACGCACATGTATACGCGTATAAGTGTACTTGTGCGAGTATTACATCGCATGTATTGTACATACCCAGTGCTAGAAAGCGAGACACTATTGTTGGATTCTATATTACCAGTTGGGGATTCGCCTACGTCAACATCTGTGAAGACACAAGGACAGGGAATATATATTACGCAAAACCGACAGACAGACACATATGATCCTATATATATATATATGACATGTTCATGTATGGCGTTCAGCCCTGTTGTCAATCAATCACAACGCAACACATACGAAACCAGAATGTGCAAGTACTTGTTGTACCGGTGGCTTCCTTCGTCTTCTTCGAACCAGAAATACTATCTTTTGAGTTTACTTTCCAGTCTAGATTCGTGTTGTCCTTACTGTTAGTACGGGAAAAACGCTTCTTTAGCTTCGCAGTCAGTTTCCCTTTACTGCCAGAATGTTCGGTTGGGACCTATAAAAGAAAGCACATATCACGTATGCAGGTACGGGTATCTGTTTATTTGTTTAATTTAAAGACGATTTGGATTCGGATGTGGATGTGTATGCGAATGGGCGTGACTTTGTATGTACGGTACGGGTTACCTTTGCATTGGGCAATTTCTCCTTCCCTTTCCTCTCTTCAGCCGAACTTTCGACCGTTATCTTTTTGTTCTGACGGGCTGTTGATTGCCGTTTATAAGTTCTATAAAGACGACATATCTCAAACACGACACCTTCTCTCTCGAAATGAAAGCTGAACACATCTGGAAGTTTATCCATGAGAGTAAAAGCCATTTGGATTCCAGATTGAACCTGTATGGAGCAATATATACATATATACATGTATGTATGTTATATGTGTGCAGTGGGAGTAGGACAGCAGAGTGAAGTGCACTTATGCTTGTATGAGTGAGATGCATGCTTTTTCGTGATTGGCACACAGTATGTAAAGTTCTTTCTGTTTAATCACCTCAATAGCGTAAGACACCTAAAATGATTTAATCATTCACAATTGGTAGAAGTGTCACATATATAGTGTTTCTCATGGTATAGATATATGGTAATGGCTATCTTCATTGTTTGAGTAAAAACGGTATATCGGACATCAACGGAACTGCGCACATACAACACTTGCTTGCCTTAAAAACTACATGCAAACGTCTCTATACAAATATTTATACCTCGGGCGGATCTTTTCTAACCAGCTGTCCAGCCAAAAAGCTTGACACTGAGATATGTCTCAATGCTTCCTTTAAGTTAGGGGCATTAGAAAAGTAGAGAATCTTATTCAACACGTGAGCAGACTGATTGCGTACACGTACACCAAACGAATACTCTTGTATCGCAACTACAACAGGTATGAAGATAGCAGCCAAGTCCGGTAGGAAGGATGGGTTGTCAAGAAGAATTTTCTGTCTGTACGTACAGAGTCGCGCATGGTGGTATATGCGCATATGTGAATGTTTCGTGTAGAAGGGTGAGTGCGTGCTTATTGTACGTGTGCACAACATTCACAAATACGATAAATAATATGACCATGTGTACATATATCTGCAATGGTATTTACATACCGTGGATCAACCTTCACGTCTGTAGTCGAGATAGACTGACTAGTATATTTGGGCGTATCCAATCTTCCACTTGTCCTTGCACTCACACACATATCTCCACTTGCCCCTAAACTTGACCCAACACTCTCACTCGTACTTGTATTTGTGTTTGCGTTTGTATTCGCAGATTCCGCATTTGTGTTCTCCACGCGTCCATTCACATTGCCAAGCCTTCGTGTCAGAAAGGTACGGTTTATCATGCGTTGTATAGTGTTTGCGGCTGAGGTAGACCCATGTGCAGCGTGTTCGTAAGTCAGTGTTGGCGTGGGTGTAGGTATAGGTGAGAATACGCCTTCTCTAGGAAGAGAAGGAAGCATCTCTGCGGTCATGAAAAATATTTCGTACAGTTGCTCGGCGTCTAGACCAGCGTATAGGCGAAGATTCCTGTGACTGAGTATATGCGAGCAATGTGTACGAGAAGGTAGAAATTTGCGTGCACGTGTGTACGCGAGCATATGATTAGTTCATCGTGCTTCTGTATACAAGTGTGTTATGCTGTGATGTACTACTCAAAAGACAATCGGCCAGTGTGTTTCTTACTCAACAGAGCGCGAAATACAATAAATGTACATGTGTACATGCCTATATGTATACGTATCATCTGTGTGTGTTTGCTAGGACGTCCTAACGAGTCTATAACAGTAGCGCCCGTCGTCATAATATATTTGTGTTTAACGGACTTTTCAGTATGAAATATTTGCGGCGGTTGTATATAAATATGTAATACAGGTGTTCGCGTGTCTAGATAGGTATACACGTACACTGGCATATGACGTTGCTTTGCCAACATAGCCAACATCCCTTTGATCATTGAGTATATTAGACATAGTAATCGTATATTTGAGGATAACATAAACAATTGAATACTTAAGAGCATCATCTGTACATACATACGCATCTGTACTTATATATGCAGGACTATAGTGTTCCTTGCATGCTACACAATACGCAACTCATTGCTCTTGCATATAGGTGTGTACATGCGTACGTGAGTATGAGGGGTAGCCAAGAGAGGTTTACTAACTTGTCGATATTGTACAAGTACTCTTACATACTGGTGTGTACATGCGTACGTGAGTATGAGGGGTAGCCCAAGAGAGGTTTAATTAGTCGTCGAACTATTGTATAAGGTAAGCATATCTGTGCACACACATCTCAAGTTGAAGATAGCCTAATCATCGTCTAACATAAAGTACGCCCTTAGAAATTGTCATATCATACATATTGCACAATAATTACATATATACTCCTATGAAGAGGACTGTATACATACTTGGGCGTTGATTCGGGTGTACACATAGTTGTGCTCCCATGATCGTCGTTTGTAGTACTTGCGCTCAGCAGAGTACGCAACACACTCGGAATATCATATTCAATTAACTTGGCCGTCAAGACAGGGGCACCTTTCAGGAGAGTAGAGAATGTCTACGTGCGTGTATGCGTATAAGCATCTTTGTATGTTTCAATGTAGTGAAACATGGTAAAACATGCATACTCAGCCAACTGCGCATATAGGGTATACATCATGCACGACACTACGAGTATGTGTATATTTATATATATATGTAAACGTAAACTCATATACGGACAAACATTGGGTGGAAATACGTTAATGTACACGTTGAGTTGCTATATATTATATAAATGTACGTGCAACACATGTAATAATATTCCAACCATAAGGTACACATTGAGTTACTATATATTATACAAACGTACGTGCAACACGTGAAATATACTCTCCGACCATACCGTAAGCACCATAGTGAACGTGGCAGCGTTGATGAGACGAGGAGTAGCTGTAATGTTATGCAGTAACTTGTGGTAGAACCCGCATTTCGCTAACGCGGTCAGATCAGTCTCCGAATGGCGGAATGTATCGACAAGACGTGCAAAGCACAGGCACACGCCTTCAACAATCTACACCACCGGTGTATATATTTGCGTAGTTAGTTGTATGTGTATTTGAGTGCTTTATTTCGTGCATATGTATTCGTACATGTTTTCCTTGTGCGTATGGTTGAAACTGTGACGTCTATGTATACTGATTGTGAAAAGCTGGAGAAAGGTTGTATCTGAAAACGAACACATGTGCACTTCCACTTCTATAGATTTGTAAGCAGTGGCAACTTTAACTACCTCTGTACAGTTGTGTGTATGCGCATGCTTGAGATTATTTTCGTGCCCCCGTACATTGGTCTCTCCACATATGAGTGACGGAATATATGAGTGACGAAATATATGAGTGAGGGTGGCCGAATGTGACATCTGTTCATTTTTACAATGTACACATACTACTTAGCCGTGCATGGCATCTAGCCGTACATATGGATTAATAAGTTCACGTCTGAGTTAGTGTACGTAAGTAGTGTATTAGTGTGCTACCTTCGCATCCTGGTTGTCTAGAAGCTGGGTGAGCAAGGGGGATGCATCCACAATCAAGGATTGGTAATCATGCGGTACAGATCGGCATACATTCGCGCAAACATTTACCGCTACTCTCTGTTAGGGATGATGCAGTAAAATGACAAATGGCATGGATGTCACATATACGTATTGTTTGAGGTGGACTAGTGGATATGTCTACATGCATAACATTGGACACGGTGGGAGCATGTTTCCCAAGTACAGCTAATAATATTGCCGGCTTTTGAATGTGTGTGCTTGATTTGTAGATGTATGGGTTTGTAGCTGTTGCCAAACCTATATTCATTTTTAAAAAACACACTTCAGAGTGCAGAGTGGAAACATGGTAACGTAATACAGCACATGCACAAACATCCCATCACTTCAGTTCATTTCATTTCAAGTTTTGCTGTATTAGTGACATACATATATATATGGGTGTGCGCGCGAGCGCGTGTTCCGTTTATATTCATTCCTGTACGTACAGGAGAGCACGGTTTCTATTATAGTATAAAACACGTAATAGATCCGTCTATAACAGCCTATGCATATAGATATATGTGTGTACATGTTTGTTAATGTTCTCACGCGTAAATATAATCTCTCTAGGCAAGTGTTTAAAATAACTTGAGAACGAATATGGATAAATCAGATTGACAACCTAAGCGTGTTATTCAAAAAAGGAAACATCCATGGGAGTATATGTGGGTGAGAGTGATAAAAATGCATCGACATGAGTATGTGAACGTAGGAGTGTAATATATGTGCGTGTATACATGTATGTGAGCAGTGAGAGCAACAGAGAGAGATATTGTTGTGACTCATCGGTTCGCAAATTATTTGTCTGTGCTCGCGTACGTATGTTTAACGATTTTTCTGCATTGGTAGGTTTGTGAGTGCACTGACTTTTAAAATATCCTACCTGAACAGAGGTGGCAAAAAAGTCAATGTAAGACAGACATGCCATGAGACCACCGGCCCTAAGCACATCGATTCCATGCTCAACAGATAACTGTAAACCATAGCGTGCATGTGTATTAAAATTACATTTAGTTCATCAACTTGATGTTGTGCAACATGCTCATTAGGTTGGTACATAACAGATATCAGATGTTAAAACACATGTACAAGGACGGAATCGAAGGGTAGCCGCCTCTTCCATCCCAGATTCTGGAGTACAGACTGCCCAAGACTAAAGCATCTCTATCGATGCATTTATCGCTGGTATTATGTTAAAATATTACCCTCAGTATCTTGCATATGTATTCATATACCTCTGTGCCGTGCCTTTTTATAATTGACCTCGGCGCGAAACGCTTTTGCTTGCGTATAATATCAATGACACAAACGAGTGCGCTAGCACGGACAGACCAAACCCGTGACACTACGAGAATAATACACAATTATTTACAGGCAGGCATTCATATACCTCACGCAATACATACCTTCTCAAGAGCTGTAAGAGATTGTTCGGCAAGATCGATGTACTCAATACTCAGTAATTTGGCACACAACGCAGGGACAACACCGGCACGCACCACTGCGAGTGTGGACGAAGGTTTCGCTTCAAGCAAATGTGTGATAGTACGTATTGCTACCAACATAAGGTCAGGGTTATGTTCAGCATTCATCAGACGCATAAGATTGGCTATCATTGCTTGCGTGGGAAATCCTATACATGTGAACATGGATATGACCGTATACATGTGTTCATATATATGTTTACTTGTACGAATTTGTATAATAGTACATATATACGAACGTGCGTTTAGGCGTCTATATTGCAGAAAGACAGTTACGTTTTTTTTTATGACTGTCTACAGTAACCTGTGTGCCATCGTACTCCACTATTTTTCTGTACAAGAGCGTAAATATGTGAAGGAGTAGCAGAAGTAAAGAATCGAAGATATACTAGATTCAGTTGCATACGTGTACTGTATCTTACATACAGAACACTCTGTTACTTTTCTGTATGAGGATGTAGCATGTGAAGGAGTTGTGGAGGCACTGCTGCTGATTCTCTGGTGCTGAAATCAATACTCAAGTGGACTACAAACATATACATATGTGTTTGTGGGTTTGCGTGTGGATTTTCGTTCTACGCGCTTGTACGTATTTCTGTCATTCTCTCCCTTTCTCTCCAATATCGTGTACACGCACATACCCGACAATGTCTCCTCAGTAGCCACACTGAGCTGCTCACAAAGGTCCGTTACAGCAACAATTTGTCTTGTTTCATCTTCGAAGTCCGCCATAGCTTCCAACAAAGGTTGAAAGCGACCCCCACTCCTTACTCCTGCCCCTCCTCTAAAGTCAGACATTCGCATACCTGCAAGACGCCCTTACGGTTTTAATGAAGAACGTTAGTAGTGTACGTAAATGTGAACATATGTACGAGCACGTATGCGAATGAGCGTTTCATTCTAGCATATACCATTGCTTGAAATGTGAGTGTGAGTGTGTGCGTTTATCGGCCAAGGCCTCGACAAACAGAGCTGGAATATGCATTTCTATATACAAACGTATATACTTACCTGCCTACTTCATTTACATGCATGCATACATATACATGCATTATCATTGAAAGTAACATTGATGGCGCTATATACAAAAGTATACTTACCTGCCTACTTCATTTACATGCATGCATACATATACATGCATTATCATTGAAAGTAACATTGATGGCAACTCGCATACTCATGTGCATCTACCTGACATAAAAAGATCTCCAAGACTAGTTGGTAATTCCATTCCGTTCTCCTGTGCATGTCTCAGTATATTAGCTAACGTTGGGTCAGTATCAGATAATGAACTCAAAATGGCCAAAGGATCCGAACTATCCTCTGCATCCTCATCCTTGTCTTCACTTTCGTGCTCATTTTCGCTTTCATCCTCTGTGTTTGTTTGCATGTATGTGTAAGATAAAAAAGTATATACCTGTACTTAAACGTTTCTTTCATTTTCACCACATGTTTATCTATAATGCATGGATTTCGTGCACTATAGTCCTATGTGCACAAGACACATAGCAAAATGTAGTAGACAAGCCAAAGTCTTTCTTAATCTCTTGGTCATCTTCAGTTTACCTGGTGTCTCTCATTCCCATCCCAGCCATGTGTTGTCCATCTGTACACACTATGTGAACCATATGCATTTGTTTACCTCGCAAACACAAAAACATCACATAAAATATCATATACACATATACGTAGATATGTACGTACTATTCCTGCATCCCGCCATGAAATCACATACATATATACAATCTGACACACCAAAAAAACCAATGAACATATATATATATATATAACATGAGCAATGTAAAAATGACATACCATAATCGATATAATCATTCTCATTCTCATCATCATCATCATCTGTACTATGTTTAATATCCATCATGCTTGCACATGTATCGATTTCATTCTCTTCTTCATTATCATAAGTACAGTGTGTGACACCCATCATGCTGGTAAATGTATTGGCTACATTCTCTTCGCTTGTTCTCTTACGCACGTCAGCAGCAGCGTCGGAGGAAGAATTGGCGCTGCCAGACCAAATCTTACCTCCACCTGTGCAAAATTATTACAATTCGTACGAATGGAGGATATCGGATGATGTACATGTATTAGCATGAAGAAAAACACATGTCTTTGGTGTAGATGTGGACAATCATACTTCAAGAATTAATACCTGAAGTGGACGTTGACGTCGTTGTTTGAGTCGCACTGGACGAGGTGGGTACACTTGTACTTGCGACAGTGAAATGGTTGTCCTTTGGTGTGTTCATTCTATTTTTAGACAACTCCAACTGTTGTTGCCGACCAGTGAGTCTCACAAGCGGGGGTGGTGGTGAGTGTGAAACTAATCGGTCAAGCGGGATTATATCTTTCGTAGTTCTTCGTGATAGCTTACGAACTCGTGTTGCAACTGCGGGGTTGGTGGCGGGATGAGGCAGAGGACGTTTACGGTTAGAAAAGATGCTACGGTGTAATCAAGAATACTGTAATTTCTGCACTCAATACAAGCTATTTGTACAAATTAAGCACTGCCGTGCGGTTTAGCTATGTAAATCATGCTAACATAGCCCATGCGCTATTGTGCAACTTAAGACAGCGCTAGATACGGATAGAGGTCTGGCTGGCACATACAACAAAAGCTTGAGCAACGATTAAATTTACTAGTGCCTTTCGTATCAATGTACAAAAATGTATGCGTAAGCACTCACTTAACGAATAAACCAAACAACAACTACCCTTGACCGTAAGTCAATTCACTAGACAGTCTGCACAAAACTTTGATCACTTACTGTTGTCATGTAGTTGCATTCAGCAAACACAAGACTTGCACTCAACATAATGCATATAAAGTAGACTAGAATTGTCACCAATACATTCAAATCTTCAGATAGTTATGTTAGCGACGTTATCTCTATGTACATGGACTATGTATGCCCGAAAAGAAAATGAACAAAACCAACAGAAGTGAGCTTGTAAAACTTTGAATCCTCTTACAACTATCGGTTTGTCTCTATTGAGTCCAGTATAGTCAAAGACGATACATATTACCTGGAACCGCTTGGGAAACTGGGGAAACTGCACTTGCTTTCGCTTTTCCTTTGACTTTATTGCTTGCCCCAGCAATAGTAGATGTACTTGTGGGTGTGGATGTGGATACCCGTGGGGTTGTGCTGGAGTTCTTGGTTGTAGTTTTACGTTGGCGTTTCCTAGTTGTGGACACGACTGCGGAGGGTGATTCGATATGTTCGGATATATGCCTTTTTGTCGAGTTCTTTCTATCTCTGTTGTACATGCAATATGTATATATTAATCGGTGAGGGTGCGCTAGTGTGTAACACGTAGCCACAGTGTCACAATCGAAGTGTTGTCGAGTGAATGGTTTGTATCTTCATATGCAAGTGCATGAAGTGTTATAAATTGTATGTGCATTAGCGCCGTGGATACGGAAGTGGGGTTGTGCATATATACATACAGTCGTGTGTGTAGGTGATACTGCCAGCACTACACATTGAATTCAGAAAGTAGATCAAACCAATTTGATACGTTAGTGGATACACACATATATATAGGGGCATAATTACGGAATAGTCTAAACATATATAAGTTCGGTTCTATGAGAGTACAGTATGATAAATCAATCATTGCATGCCACCTAGCCACATATGCAGTCTTGTGTTATATCATTGTAAAGACGAAGACAAGCCCGCAGGAGGGTATGATTGCACAGAGCATACCATATATGCACGTACATACCTATGCGAGACCACCTGTGCCCACACCGAGTACAATAGTATATCACAAACGCACAACATGACTAAAACACACATGTAGGTAAATAACGCACCCAATACTACCAGCGGTGGCCTTTTTTTGCTTGCGGGAAGTCTGCACAGCTGGGCGTTGCTGTACTTTGCTCGCAACGGATCTATAAAAAGGAAGGGGACTATTACTGAATGGTATATCCATTCAGTATGTATTGCATATAAACCACATATATGTGTGTGTGTAACGTCCACGATTTGCCACATATTTATTACGTACAAAATTAAATATACAAGTACGTTCACACATAACAAATACAGACAGACGTACTATGCAGACACAAAGTCTTACAGTGACAGAACTTTTCTGTTCCATGAGATTGGTGTTTTATCATATCCAAACTATCACCCCACCTCATGCGTAATGATCCTACGTAACGAATAAAACCTTTGAAGATACTTCGTAAATCCACCCATCCACTCACCCACACATCCATCCATCTATATACACACATATATATATAAACATATAAATTAACAACAGAAACGTTCGTATTTCACTTCCACGCATATACATGCATTCAAGAAACGTATCAGATAAACAGAGAGACTAAACCAACCTGCATAGATACATGTACATGCACACACACACGCACACGCACACGCACACGCACACGCACACGCACACACACACACACACACACACACACACAC
>JAWQFL010000012.1:1010328-1065234 GCA_033442365.1 Creolimax fragrantissima
ACACACACACACACACACACACACACACACACACACACACACACACACACACACACACACACACACACAACGCACACACACACACACCGAGATCTACTAGTGAAAGGTGTCTCTCTTTTGTTTCTCTCCTCTTCGCTGTCTGGCATGGCTAATCTAGGAAGTCGCTTTCAGTACGTCAGCATCCCTCAAACCCGGTATAATATATGAACGTGTGGATTATACGCTTGAGTATACGTAAAGAATGCATACATACGTACTAGGATGTGTAGGTAGGGTTGTGAATGTGACTACATGTAAGGATTTTAAGTGCACATGTGTGTTGATGTTGATGGCATGATTGTACGTGTATACGTTGTTGCACGTATTTTCTACGTGACTGAGTTCCTGTATTCGAAGGTACCGTCTGGTCGATGTGCACAAGCGTGTTGAAGAATGAATGGTTGTGTAAGCGCTATACAAAAGAGTGTTTAGGTTGTACAGGTTGGGTGAGTGTATAGGTGTGAGTGTATAGGTGTGAGTGACCCAGTGTGCAAGTGCGGTCGTATACACAAGATCGTTTGGTGGGTGTTACCGTACGAATGTGTAACCGAAGCGAAGATGAGGATGAGGGACACAGTTTAGAATGCGTGTGTGTGTGTGTATGTGTGTGCAATCAATCGATTAACGTGTTTTTTACGTACGCAGTGTGTGGATGGCATGAGAGTGGCACTGCGCACTGCCTTTATGGCCATACGAGACGACGTCTGCGACGCCGACGCCGACGACGACGACGACGACGACGACCGCGACGACCGCCGAAATGACCAAAAAAATCCCATCCCTTCCTCTAATTTATAAATAGAATGATTTTGGCTGGCTTAACCGACTATTAGATATTTAATCAATATATTTTATTTAGATATGGAAAAGGGTAGGAAATAAAAAATTGTATGGATTGAATCCATATTTTTCTTATTCATATCCTCATGCTGTTCATATTATTCATGTTATTCGTTGTACATGTGTACGTTTGTTTGTGTTTGAAAAACGATGACATATTTGCACATCGAGGACACGTTTGGCACATCGACTCGATATTACTGTGTGCAAGAACGTCCAGCACTGCGAACGTGCACTACTGTACATGGTGGGTGGACGTATGATCATGCGTGCGTGAGAGTAATGATGTATACAAGTATGTACTAAGTTCATGTGCACAGATGAAAAGAACCCCCCCTCTACAGATTAAAGCATGACTTGAAGTATGTGTACAAAGCTTACGACTATTTCGAAACAATGTATTGCTCCGTATCCCGGCGAGCGCGTGTTACTGTAAAATCAATCTGACTTGAAACCATACCAACTACGGATGAATGAAGAACTTTTCTAACACAAATTAGTTCTAGTCTTGAAGGATTCTCTCTACGGTATTGCTGCTAAAGCTTCAAATACTAGCGATCTCTATTATAACAACCAATGTACACATGCCACGTCGTTACGTGCACATACACATATATATATGCATGGTTACTACTGTTGTCTATAAGTATTCAATCACTGCCAAAACATATTAGGCAGTGTGCTTCTATTGGGTACGTGTTATAAAATCGCTCACTACCCGCAACATGGTTCTGCCTCAATGCGTCACCTGTAGTATTTCACTATCAGTTTCGAACTGTAAGGAGAGAGAAACAAAAGAGAGACACCTTTCACAAACAGATCTCACATTGTGTGTGTGTGTGTGTGTGTGTGTGTGTAGAATGAATAATACACTATGCGTGATTACACCACATCGAGACGCGAGGCCGTGAGAACGTTTATGTTCACGCTAGTATCTCGTAACCCCTTTATGCGGCAAGTATCACCGACTCATTGATACGAATGTTAAATATGTTCACAAAAACAAATCTAATGTATGATAAAGTTCTCGCTGCATTTAATGCATATTCAAATATAAACTTTCGGATACTAGTGAAGACGACGAATCTGATTGATACAGTGCATGTCTTAAACCTGTCTTGTCGCGACTTGTAAATCGCAAAGAACACATCAATAAACTGAAAGAAATTTCTACAGTATCGTCTGACTTTTTTTCGTGCAATTATAAGAAATTTTAATCATACCCTTGACTCAAAACTGTGCAACCTCAAATATACATGAAAAATAAAAGTGTATACAATACCGTATGATAACAAGTAAAGAATAGTTTGAGCTGCCCAGATTAGAAGCGACAAGTTACAAGTCTACCCAGTAACCAGATAAAGATACTTCTCCTTTGTCAATATCATGTTTAGTCTTTACCTACCTACAGATTGACACCTTAAAACTGCGGTGTATGTGCATTGATTTCATCTACGCTGTATATCTACCAACCCCATAAAATCGGGAATTGGTTTGCGCACGTATTAACCGATTTGGAAAGATTTGGTATGTATTCCCCAATGTGCTCGGACATAATGAAAAACGTGGGTTGACTTCAGTTAAGTATTGCACAGCGACATTTATAGTTCTATAAAATATGATCTTGCTACGGTTGAAATCGCCTTGTGAGGTCAGGTCGACAATTGTGTATGTATAATTGTACATAGTAGAGAGTGGGAAGAACGAAAAATTGCAGTAAAAGTTTCAACATTTTAAATGCAGGAGCACAATACATACTTTGTACTCTAAATCGTATGCTCGGAACTCATGCACTCACACGAATCATTCACACACCTTATACACTCCTGTAGTTCTGTAGTTTCTGTGCTGTGTGGGTGACTTCTCTTGGAGTGACTCTTATTTCTGCGAAGGTACGGCAGATTGTATAGATACCATTCTACAAGCTGCTCCACGAGAAAAACGAACATTTAGTGAGCCGACTCCTTGACCAAGAAAGGTATTTACGATACGCTATTGTCGTAAACGTTGAATCTCAAAATAATAAAAACCCGTTTTGGGTTTGTTTCTCACTCTTTCGCGATCACCTTATCTATCCAATCAGATACTCAAACACAGTCCTTCGAATTACGGCAAGCCCACAACCTGATTTCCTGTGGGTGTTGGTGAGATGTTGGGGAGATGTTCACATTTTGCGCCCACATCCATCTGTCTCCTGTGCAAGCGATTTGCGGGGTAAGATTTCGTTTTAGTGGAGGATGTTTGTAACCAAATTCGATGTTCAGCTATGAACTTGTCGGGGTTTGCTTCCCGTGCATAGATTGTTTTTCGGCTTCACCTATCCCAATTCGAAAGAGTTTCACCGTGTCTAGTCAAATTCACAAAATACCAACTTCAACCAGGAAGGTGGATTAAACACATCCACACCTACGATCATCTGCGACAATCAATCGCCAAGTCGAGGGGAGGCCAGAGATTAATTCGGTTGGGGTTTCGAAAAGTTTGATTATATATGCAAACATCAAAACTTTCACACCTCTCAGACTTAATATTCACGTATTTATGCACACAATATAGTAAACGTTGTGTTCATAGTACTTGCTCTCTTCTGCATTCCTTTATTACATACTTCGTAACGGTAATAGAATTATTGCACTCACAACAAATCATCAACAGAACCATGTTGGCTATTCAGAAGATTGCCCCACCTGTCCCTGTTAATGACGAAGGCGAAGTTAAAGACAGTTTCACTGACGAGTCTGCTTTTGATCTTCCACTAGCGTGCAAGGAATCGCGTACATGGATTGAAGCAGTTCTCCAAGAACCAATCCCTGGAGATGACACGAAGAGTGCGTTCCGCGAGGGACTTAAAGATGGTCAGCGTCTCTGTCGGTAAGATGTCTTCGAGTGTGTTTTCTTGTATTTGGCCATACGTATGAGGATCCAACAAAAGTGCGGCATACACCCCTAGCACACGTGCTTGGTATTTAACATATGCACATTCACTCCCGTAAACATGTAAATTAGTTATCCGTGCCTCGTTAACTTATTTCATATTTATCAAACGCAGCTTCATCAACTGTATAAAACCAAATGCTGTTTCCAAGATCAATAAAATGAAGGTTGCTTTTGCTTGCTTTGAAAACATTGCCTGGTTCCTAGAAGCATGTCGCAAGATTGGATTGAAGGATACACAGCTTTTTGTTGCCACTGACTTGTACGGTGCTAACGAAAAGGTACGCCCCTATATACACGGTTAGAAATACACACTCACAATAGCGTGAGTATTTTAAGGTCAGTGAAAGAATGCCAACATCAAACACACGTTATTCTCGTACTCGTGCATGAACACATAACTAGGTAGTAACTGGTGTCAAGGAGGAGGAGATCAAGCTTAGCGCGGACGCCGCGAAGAAGGAAGAGGAACGTCAGCTACGAGATGTAAGTCGTTCACTTTCTTTTTATTCTTCTTTTACTGGTATAGAACTATAGTTTATGAAATATTTCATGAAAATGTGTGTGCCCTTGTGTGACCGTCATATATCGTCTGTGCTCATGTACACATCAACTATCACATATTCACTTCCATGCCTACATACCACCAAACTCCTCGACAGTTATGCATCACTATCTACTGGCTTGGACGTGCAGTACGAGAAATGGCGGACTACAAAGGACCACAGTTGAACTTGGCGGCTTTTGTGAAGCTCTCATGCTCTCGCTGCCAGGAAAAAATCACTGATGCCGAATATATTTGTGACGGCCCTCGCAATTTCCACACTGAGTGCTTCAAGTGTGACACCTGTACCAAGGTAGTTATATATACATGAGCATTTGAACGAATATTCTCCATACCTGTGTCCGCATAATGCTTGGCACATTCCAATGTCAACCAAGTTTCTCCGTATGCACCATGATTGTAACATTTACATATTTACTCGTAGATTCCAGAACCAAACGAGGACTTCAAGTGGGATAGTGGCGCTGGTAAGCTGTTTTGCTCATCTTGCAGATGTGTGACCTGCCGTAAAGGCGTCTCACCTGGAGGGTATGTTAAACTCGTCCCATACTATCAACTCCAATCAAAAATAAGTTCATACACAAAATGGAAAGAGATTAGACAAACGTAAAGAGTACGTTGTAACTATATATCGTATCAAATATATTCGTAGATTCCGAGACTTCCCCACCGACACGGACGCGAACGCCAAAATTTGCCCTGTTTGTGACAAGGAGAACGAATGCCACCGCTGTCATGATCTTTTAGGTGAACCAGATACGGTAACCAAGGACAAAAACGGAAAGAAGCACTGCCCAGCTTGTGTGTGTTCGGACGGAGACTGCAAGAAGCCTATTGTTGGTATGTGCAGCTAAAAAGTGCAAACCTGCATACTATAGTTCATGAGACTATAGTTCATGAGATATTGCTACGTTTGTTGAACTAATACCTAGTCGCAGACAAGCATGATCATGGAATATATGGAAATATTCACGCGTCATATATGTAGATACATGTACGGACATATGGAATACTACAGTTTATTATCAAAGGGTTCACATGCTATGCAACATAACAACGCAGGCGACAAGTATGTGAGCGATCACGAGGGTAATAAATACTGCCCTGACTGCGCATGCCAGCGTAAAGAGTGTGGCAAGCACCCAGGGGTATCCCCAGCTGTTGTCGAGGGCCGTAAGTATTGTCCTACTACCTGCGTGTGTGCAGATGATGAATGCAGCAAGCCGTTTGTAAACGACAAGTATGTGTGTATATGCATAAATATTTTCTGATATTTGTACGAGAATAACATTTTCAGTGTAAAAGTAATTTTGCACACAACGAAACATTCAAATTCATGTACTTGCATTGTAGATTCAAAGAGGTAAACGGTAAGCGTTACTGCCCTGATTGCATCTGCAAGAGGCCGGAGTGTGGGGACGTTGCTGGAAGTGATGCTAAGATTATTGATGGCAAGAAATACTGTCCCACGTGTGTGTGTGCTGATCAAGAGTGTGGCAAACCATTTGTCAATGACCAGTTTAAGGAGGTAGATGGCAAACGTTTCTGCCCGGATTGTCTTTGTCAACGCCCAGGTATACATACATATATATATTATGTGTGTATCTCAGACTTCAAGCGATATGCGACACGCATATGATGTGCACGCTAAAAAATACTTACGTGGAATGATACACCCATATGCATGCATTACTCACGATCCAGTATAGGGTTTAGGGTTTAGGGTTTAGGGTTATGATCCTCTGGATATGATAAGAATAACTTTTGTGTTATTATACATCACGGACATGCATGCATTGCTCATAATACCCTTGCTAATGACACATGCATACAGAGTGCGGTACTTATCCGGGAGACAGCCCCGCTATTGTGAGTGGGAAGAAATACTGCCCACATACTTGTGTGTGCGCCGATACAACATGTGGGAAACCATTTGTCAATGACCAGTTTAAGGAAGTAGAAGGGAAGCGTTACTGTCCCGACTGTATGTGTCACCGCGATGGGTGTGATAACAACGCAGGTCCTGACGCTGTCACTGTGGACGGTGTGAAATACTGTCCTAACTGTGTGTGTGCAGATGAGGAGTGTGGCAAGCCGTTGAAAGAGAACGAATTTACTAATGTCAAGGTGTGTTATGTGTACGATGCGTATACGTTATATGTAAGGTTTCGTATTCTACTTCCACGTTTGCATTTTCTTGTTCTAAATAAATTCTTCTTCTCACAATACCACCGTAGCCTGGAGATTGTGATGAACTACCAAATGGTGGCAATGTTTGTCGATCATGTCTATGTACACTTTGTGGAGTATACGTTGGGAAGTCAGCACATATCAAGAGAAAGGGTGCACGTTACTGCAAAACTTGTGTTTGCACAGGATGCAAAATTGGTCTAACCGAAGACAAACTAGGAGAGTCGACTACTACTAGTGGCGAAGCTCGGTATGTATGTACGTGTGATTGATGAAGGTATACCCATACGTCAGTGTGTAGTAGAGAACCAAAGAATTATCTCACTTTCTCACTATTAATATATATTAATCATTTAGCTACTGCAAGTCTTGCGTGTGTACAGACTGTACCAAAGGGATGGCCCGCAAGGACACCAAATACCTTATGGACGGAGGTTCTTATTGCACCGAGTGTGTCTGCGGTGTTTGTGAGCTGGCCTTCACCGGTGCTCGATTGAAGACAGACTCTGCTTTCGAGAAGAATGGTATGTGCAGTCATAGACTATATATAGCCATACGACGTATGTTCAATTATTCCCATATAAGTGCTCTGTTAGTGAAACTTACTTGCATTCCAATATTCATATACCCTCAGGCAAGAACATGAAGGCATGTGCGAAATGTGTGTGTAAGGCCTGTACAAAAGGAGTTATCCCACAAAACCGGGTCAACTTCGGTGGCGACATGTACTGTTCGGACTGTTGCTGCAGTGCGTGTAAGAAGCCCGAGAACCTTGAGTTGAGAGGAGCGTTTTCAAAGGAATCGGACGGAGACGTGTTGTGTGGAATGTGTGTGTGTCATGGATGTAGTACTCCTCTTGGTACATCTACATCAATCAAGGCGGTAGGGTTCGGTGATTGGAACTACTGCAAGAGTTGCGTATGTGTGACATGTAATCATGCAGTCTCTTCAGCAAAAAAGGTATGCCTGAATATCTTCCCCTCGCATGTCACATGAAAATACACGTCAACGCACACAACTACAAATATATGCATATATTTTAATAAACATGCATGCATACTCATACAGCTACCAACTCTTGAACTATACGCACACATAGGCTACCAAGAACGACAATACCTACTGCGGTGACTGTGTATGCATAGCTTGTGAGACACCCCTCGGAAAGAACAAGCAGACCACCTCTACGCAATGGCACTCGCAAAACGTGTGCCTTAAGTGTGCATGCTCGGTTTGCGACCGCCCTCAGACCCCCGAGAAGCCCCACAAAGACCTACCCGGCGGCAAGAAAGTATGTTATACAGACTCCGATTTCTTGACTACGACAGCATTTTGTTACAGTATAAATTATGGCTAACGTTTTATTAAATATCCATATGAACACACATGTACATAAGGCCTGCGATACATGTCTATGTGACAGTTGTGACTGTGTACTAATGAAAGGTGAGCGAAACTACTGCGCCAAGTGCACATGCAACGACTGCGGGGTTCTCTTGGATGATGATGAAGTGAGCGTTTGTGAGGGATGTGGCACAGGCAAAGATGGCTTCAAGACCAGGTATATAATGGCATTTGTGTAAATGATTGATTATAAGTGTACCAAAATGTCTAGTGCACATGCTATGAATGAAACACATGAATGGATTGCGTTGAATAAAACAATGTCTTGGTTTTGTGGTAAGGAAGCACCCAACTGAACTACTCAGCTTTCATTACGATGTGCTTGCGTGCACAAGTGTATGTGCGATTAGTGCATGCACGGACGTAGGCGATTTTTGTTGAATTCACATGCAAAGGAACATACGTATATCTACGTGTTGCATAAAATATTACTTGCTCAAACGTACACAATATATCGCTCTGCTTCCCATATAGACAACACCGTCGCACTGAGAAAAAAGATTTGAAGACCAAGAAGCAGCCCACAGCAGTCCCCACACAATCCAAGTCCGCTTCCCTTACCGCAACGACTACCAGTGGTGCGACCAAAGCAAAAAGCACATCTAACAGCGAGAGAATGACATGCGGTAAGTATAACTTGAATGAGCATAAAGCTGAATAGATGCGGTGATGAAATACTATGAAGTTTAATGACTGTTCACACACTGAACAACACATCCATACAGGTAAATGTAACGAAGCCTTGACTTCTGGAGGTGTTGTGAAGGCTTTGGAACAGACATGGCACAAAGAGTGCTTCCAATGCAATGGTTGTAATGGCGATCTTAAGGCTGGATTCTTGGCACACGAGAATAAGCCATACTGCAGTGCTTGCCATGGACGTGCAGCTGGCCTTCCTGATTGTTTAGGATGTGGAAAGACCGTCTCAGGTGCGTCTATGTAAAATATAAGTGGGTTTTGTTGCTTGTAACAGTGTGTCACCATCACAAGGGTTAGTTCTTTGGTTTAGGTCATTAATGTATGCATATTTTCGAACATCTAGGCCAATACTTGAGCTTTGGCGATTCCGCTACCGCACTATCGTGGCATAAGACATGCTTCAACTGCTCTACATGCTCAGTTGACCTTCAGGACTCGACCAACTTCCGCCTAGAGAAATCGAAGCCCATCTGTGCGGATTGCTATGCTAAGTGATATTTGTCGCACTTGGACAGCCAATTGGACAGCAACTAATTCGGTGAAGGTTACAGTGTGACCATAACCTATCTATATAAATACAAAAATTCGAAAAGCCACTTAACTCTACACTAAGTCTCTACATCAGTTCGCGTTGATCAAAGTGTACTCTAAGTTTATTTTTATTGCCGTTGTTGTACTAGCTGCAAATTGAAAAGCTCTGCTACCGATATATATACAAGTGCGTACGAGAACGAGGGAGTTCCATGTTCGTATTAACTGAAAGAATCGTACACACAACCTATCGCTAAGCATAGCTGTGGGCGGTGTGCGAGACACCAGTATTGAATACAAAATATTAATATACATTCAGAAGTGTTCAGGATGTTCACCAATCTCCTTTGCGAACCTCATCTCTACCATGCTTTCAGCCGTCTGCATATTGGTACCCACTGAAGACACGTTTATGCTCAGATGAACTTGCTTGTTTGTACGTTTGGCTGTAGATCAAAGGCCAAAACGGGCATAATTCATATGAAAAGTCACATTAGAAAACAAGTTGACGGTCAATCACTGATTACAGAATAAAATCCCCCGGG
The DNA here is from genome assembly GCA_033442365.1 of Creolimax fragrantissima. NCBI lineage: Eukaryota > Ichthyosporea > Ichthyophonida > Creolimax > Creolimax fragrantissima. The sequence continues at coordinate 1,020,076 of JAWQFL010000012.1, forward strand.
TGTTGTTTGATATAGGATACAGGAGCTAGTGAGTTGCAGATGCAAGCATCATTGTTTATGAGTATTTGTATATGTACATACTAATGTACAAAGGAAATATATACATCATTGTATGGTGTTATGTATTGCCCACATACTACATTCCATGCTACACATAACACCATATTGCTCATACCTAAGCGCTGGGCAGGTGCAGTTGATCTCAACGCATTACCAAAAAGGAGAGATCCAACTCCCTGAGTTGACGATATGGGCTGCAGGGGTAGTGGTGCGAGAATGTAAACTATATTTAGTCCAGAGTGAATTCACAATGGCGTTGTATACAAAACTTCTCAACAACTCTGAATTCACTCAATGAATAAATTTCAAAGATATGCGATAGTGTCAGCATGCACTTACGGAACCTATAACTTACGTCGCGAGGAGGCATAGCCACGCACAGATTTGTAAAGGAATCATCTGTTCCCGCCCACAGCATTAAGCATTCGTTCTGTTCATGCAATAATATGAGAGCATTGGATTTGAGAATAACATTTGTGTTTCGTGTGCAAGACGAATGAAAGTGAATGCAACTTCATATCCGCACGACATAAATTCTACGTAGAAGCATAAAACGGTAAATACAAATATGTTGCCATCGTGTGTAGGCTTGAGCCAATAATACAAATATACGACTACTTCTGTCGTCATCTCTCTTGTTTAAATACATACTAACTTGATCACTTGGAAATGGACAGTGGCAGAATGTATTTCGGAGTCACTGAACGTATATAATTCAAATGAAGGCTTCACAAACTCGTTTGGTAAGGTCGACATAATTTTTGGAAGTCGGAGAGAGTTTATGTGAGGCGGGGTGGTCTGCGTGTCAGCGAGTGAGCGAGAGAGAGATAGAGAGTTCGTGTGTGTGTGTATGGTGTGTGTGTGTCTGTGTGTGTGTGTGGTATGAGTGTGTCTGTGTGTTTGTAATCAAACGACACGACGTTTCAGTTTTACCTTGGTTCTTCCCCTTTGTGTTAAAGTAAACAAATTATCACACACACATAAGACAACACACCACTACCGCATTTACCACACCACACAGTCTCTCTTGTTCACACTGGGGAACAATGACAGTTGTATCCCACAAAATATGCGCAATTACAGGCCCAACTAGTGGTATTGGTGAGGCAACTGCTCTGGCGCTGGCTCAACATGGTTTTGAATTGATCCTCATTTGTCGAAATACAACCAAGGGTGAAAAGTTGGCTGTACGGTGTGAAGAAAAGGGTGCTAGTAAAGCAACGGTATATTTTTGTGTCTGTGTACGTTTCTGTACATTTTGAATAAGGAATTTTTTTGCTTGGTATTCTTTGGGATGTAAGTTCATGGGTTCACATATTCTTTGTTCTCTGCATGGAAGTTAAGTTTCTTGTTCTAGTTATTTCCTATAATTGTAGAAACTGTTATACATGGACATCTGAATTTGTTTCATACGGAAACGTATAAAGTCAATATTCCACATCTTAGATACGCAAAATGGTAAAATCTACAATCTGTAAAGAATCTAGTCTGTTGGTATCATAAGCAAATATCCCCACTTGCTATTAGTAAATCGTATCGTTGGGGTTAAGTCTTATCACCTTATGGCCATTCCGACACACCTACGCATATACACCTGTACTAGATATATATACACCTTTTAATACACTACAGGTACAAATTTGTGATTTGTCATCGCTAGACAGTGTAAGAGCAGCAGCGCAAGCCATTAACAATACTTTTGAGCGCATTGATATCCTGATTAACAATGCAGCTATATTCACCAGAAATCGGGAAATAACTGTGGACGGTTTAGAATCAATGTTTGCCACCAACCATCTGGGTCCCTTTCTGTTAACAAACCTTCTGTTGCCTTTACTCCAAGCCTCTGGTAGGGAAATCCCGGGAGTACACACAACCACCACTTCTTCTACAGCACCTGAACAACTGGTAACATCAACGTCCACACCTGCAAGTGTGGTCGAAGGGGGTCGAATTATCAACGTAGCTTCAGATTCCTATTCGTTTGTCAGCGGTATTAATTTCGATGATCTTGGTTTCGGGAATGGATTTTCTGCATTCAAAGTATACGGGCATTCGAAATTATGTAATATTATGTTCACCCGGCAGTTGACTAAACGTCTGGAAGGCAGAAACTCGACTGGGACGTTGAGCTACACTACACAAGAAAGGAAAAGTGAGGAAGCAAAGGATAATGGTTACGATCTGATACCCCAGATAGTGGTAAATGCCTTACATCCCGGTGCAGTGTCTACCAACCTGGGCGCACAGAATGGATGGTATACAAAACCGATCCTTGGATTTCTCAGTCTGTTTTTCAGGACACCAGCAAAGGGAGCTGCTTCAAGTATATATCTAGCTACGAATCCCGAAGGTGGGACAAGCCGGGGTGGCTACTTTTATGACTGTAAATCTATCAAACTTGAACCAGTTGCGTGTGACGATGTTGCCGCAGAAAAGCTATGGGAAATAAGTGCAAAGATGGTAGGCTTGGATGCATGATCCGTCTAATACGCCATGCGGTAGACCCCACACCCTGTAGACCCAGCATGGATAGTCGCCATACGTAATTACTCACTTCTTGAATATTTTTTTAAATAAAAGACGCCGCACTCGAGCACACACATCACACTCGGATATTCTGTTGTAAGCAAGTGACAATAGCCGGTAAGTAAACTTACTTCTGTAGTCCTCGCTCATGTTTCCAAATATGTATTAGAGACCACTGGCATATATTGAACAGTGAGACATCTTTCCATGTTCGGGTGTCTGCGCCGCCTAAAATAGGTGATCTATGAAAGTCACAGTGAGTCAGGCCACACAGTAATACGGCGATGCATTTTCCCTTGTGCGCATGTTGAAATAAAAACGCTACGGTGTTCTCGTTCGGCGGCCTGGCCTCTACTCTTTAACACTTCCCACAGACCCGCGAAGGTGTTTTGCTTAAACACTCCATACTTTTACCCCACAGATCAGCTATGATACTTCCTTACAACAAACACTTTATTCATAACTTAATACAATGCAGTAACGGTGCTTGGTTACAACGCTTGAGTAAGCGACAACAAGAACCTAAAAGCATATATTATATTTTACATACTCACGTTGAACTGACCGTAGATAGGTGCAGATTGCACCCAAGACCTGGAAAAAGCCTTTTCATTAACAACCATGGATCTCACTACTTGCACCAACTCTGAACTCAGGTGCACTCAGGCCCTCGCGACGTTGACACCCACGCACACACACACACACACACAAACACACACACACACACACACACTCACACTCACACACTCACACACACACACGCGCACACACACACTCGCAGTCGCATACCCCTCACACAAGGACCACGGGCAAGTGCCCTTCGTGCGGACAAGCGCGTAGACTTGTTTCTTTGTAACCTCATTATCTGCCTTGCCTTACATCGAGATATCATGGACCCAGAGTTTATTGACTCGTTGCCGGCAGTGGCTAAATCTAAGCTTAAAGGTAAGTTGTGTCTGTTGTCTCATTTTCAGGGATCATGCCGCGCACGTTTGTGTGGTGTACGGTGTAGATGTAGGTATGTGTCAACTTACATATTATAGACATGCACATCAAGTCTGCTCCAGCGTACTCTTGTTTACATATGTATAGTTTGCAATCGCGTGTTCCCAAGCTTCTGCGTTTTCAATTATATCAACATGGTGTGTAGTTTTAAAACAAACAATCAGTGCCAGTAATTTAAGGATGTAAACAATTGCTCACCTCTCCCAACCAAAGTATCCACATCCCCGCCGCATGTCAACAAATTTATGTGCGTGTGAGCGATACGAGGTCTTATCACAGGTCATCCATCCATCATACTCTAGTTGCTAATATGTGTAACTTTATGTTATGTATACTACATCTAATATATATGCGTGTGATCGTATTGCTAGGGCAGATATGTCTTACCATATGGACAAACGTCCACAGTGGTGTTCAAACCATTGTGTCAAATGGAAGTGCACAACGTGACTTTGAATTCTTGTCTTGGTGTACTCAGTGTTCCGTCCTATCCTCGAAGATGTCCTTAAGGGCACGTACGCGTCGTCGTCTGCTTCCGAACGTGATACGTCGATGAACAATGAAGATACACTGGAAATGTCGACAACCTCTGCCAGAGCCATGCTTGAGTCCATGTTAGTCGCTATCACACCTTCTCGCACCGATATACGCAAGCACCCTACAGCGCAGTCAAACACCCCACCCAGTAGCAGTGGGACTGACGGTGGAACTGGTGGTGGGAATGATTTATACTGTGCGCCCTGCAAGAAGAAATTTAGCAGCCGTGCAACACTAAAGACTCATGAGGGTAGTGCAAAGCATAAAAAGGAGACCAAAAAGCACGAGGTACGAAGAAACCACGATATCATGATGTTACGTATGTTTGTACCTGTATAAGCAATGACTTGTGCCAATGGATATGTAGCTTTGAGGTGCGTATTTATATATGTGTCTGTACATCTACCATGTATGTAATATTTCTGCAAGTATTTCTCTATGTGCTCTTTAGTAAGAACTACAAGTTTGCAATTAGTGCTTCATTATAGTGTGTTGATATCGTATACTATAAACGAGCCACCTTCCTATCATACAAAAACCATACCACGCGGTTGTATTATACACACAGGATAAAGCAACCGGAAAGCCTAAATCAAAGGCACAGCTAGCCCCACAGGCATCAAAACCGCTGTCGACTGCATCAATGACTGCACAGACATCCGCGTCGAACGTTGACGAGAAGCTTTCTGAGCTGGTGTACATGCATGAGCATGCAAAGTTAATGTATGTCCAAGCGATTGGAGGCATGGGAGTTGATCGTATAAAAGTAAAAGAGGACTCATGTTTAGCAAAAGTGCAGAACATGCAAAGAGGTTTAGTGCTGTTTTGGAACGCAGGGAACGGGTTTCTTATTTTAGATCGGGTGCAAGAGAGCGCACAGTGTCTTATAATGGTGGTTGTTGGCGTTGACTATTTAAGAAACATTGCAGATATGAATGAAGCTGCCAAGGGGGGTCCAGGCGATCACACACATAAGAACGCACGTACCAATAAGCCGCCTACACAAGCATCAACAGAAGCTCCAACCAGTACACACGATACAAGGACTCCGGCGCTTGCAAAACAAAGTGGTCAGGATTACATTCGAACGTCCCTAAATCGAAATACTTGTACGTCTTCGCAATTACCCTCACACCAACCTACACACTCACAACAAACACCACTGTTAGATGAAAGCATGGTCATTGTGTCTGACACGCACGAGCGCGTGCGCACGGAGGCCCTTCTATTACTTGCTCGCCTGGTGCGCCCGTACTCGCACAAACACTCGTCTGCATTCTATCAGTTATACCTAGAACGATATGTTGGCAAGGAGAAGTTGAATAGTATGGTATCTGTCTATTCACACCGGGATGTATTACTTCGTATGTGTGCGGAACACATACTTGCGATGATGGACCAATTTTTTGCTGGACGGGGCTCGACTGTAGGAGAAGACGTGAGTGTAGGTGATAGTGTGCAGTTGAATGTGGGTATGGAGGCGGCGAGTCTACATGACTGTGAGGCTGTGTACCTGCATAGCTATGAAAATACCAAGGGATCTGCATGCCCTGATATACATATCCAGAATTTGACCATCCTACTAAATACTCTCAACGTCCACAAACGCATCAACGCTGCTCCAAGCGATATCACACAATCGTACACATATATTGATTCCCTATTACCAACATGTGACATAACAAACTTACAAATGAGTCTCACCTCTGTGCTACAAGAAGTGTGCGGCCACGTGTGCTCGAATATCGCCACTCCACTTGGCGTTGTTATAGCAACTTACATGTACGTTCTTGTCACGTACACATCCATGTTAAGGCAAACACCCGCACCCACACGTATATCCACAGCAACATCCTTATCCGCATCATCAACCACATATACAGCACCTGTATGTACACCTACACAAAAGAGAGACAAGCGATACCAAGTGTGGTCACTAACCACATGTGCAGCATTGTATGGAGCTTTGGGTATACCCTACCTCGAGGCATACTGCTTGCTCGTGAGTTGGCGGTTGGATTGTGTAATGATGCATGACTACACGCAACTAGTGTTATTACGAAAAGGATTCCGAAACGCGCTTACTTACAAGGACGGAGCGATGTGTGTGCAGTTTGAGAACGCTGTTTCAAATATAATTAACGCATCTACAAACTCTACATACACATACGTAAACCAGGAAGCGTGTGCGAGTGATGTATATGATTTGCAGGACTGGCTAGATGAACCGGAACTGGATACGTTGGATGGAGCCACCCAGTTACAAGAGGTCAACCGTGATTACATGTGCAAATCTTCTCTAGCTTCAACGCAAATATCCCTCGGCGAGGATATGACTGTTCCTAACATCTGTCGTGATGGTCGTGGAAATGATAGTGGTGTTTGTGCCGGGGCAGGTCTGCAGGGACCTGGTGATGTGATGAACTGTGATATTGAGTCCATTATAGGAGAGTTGAGGCTGATGCGACTGATTAGTGTGGCTAGTCGCACGTATGACTGTGAATGGTTTGACAGTGGAAAACGGTTTGCGGTACAGCAAGCATGTGATGTCAGAGATGAAACATTAGTAGGAATATTCGATCTTCATAGGAGAGGTAGTACTAGAATACCCTTCCCTGCAGTCTAAACAACCTCGCTTAGGACACAGGTTTACTCGTGCATGTCGATACAAATGTATAGACATAACACTCACCGTGAACTACGTATGGTGAGTCGATTGGCGTAGCTACATACTGAGGAGATGTAAAGATCAATCGCTCAACCCCCAGTCTCACTCTTGTTGTCTAATATGTGTATGGGTCCTTTGTACGCGTATATACGCTTTCATAAACCAGATGTATGTTAACTCTAGGAACTACGGACAATCAAGGGCGAGTTGGAAGAAGGGCGAACTTTGAACAATAGTCCATGAAGGAGCAGTTTGAAGCGAAATCCTGACAAGATGCACGAATAGTCTTTGCTGTTCAGTATGGCAACTGCACATGTGTGTGTTTTGGCACATCACGCACATATGTGAAGCTGGTATGATAGATCGTCTTACGTGTAAATTAAGATAGAGAACTGTTAAAAGAGCAAATACGATATATAATGTATGAAACAAATTCGTCAATTATTCGTCAAGGATAGACATGGTGTCATAATTGGGTTAGGGTTACACAAATTTATGAGCAAGTACATTACCGGAAGTCATCTTACTATTTATACACAGAATGGTGATATACATGCGTTTATATGTACAAATCTACTAACTGTACATACAACCACTGCATATCAATACCAGCTACAGTCTTTGTTTGGTGATCTTATACAAGATGTAATGGCGATGTGAACTCTGGCGGGCTATATAGGACAGACTTTATAGATGACGTCATATTATAGCTTACGTCGCTATAACAAAAACAATATGTATCATGAATTTGTTGTGGCCGATGCTGTCGAAGGTTTTAACTGATATTTCTATTGTTGTCGGTGATATAGCAACCACATCGTGAGTATAGATATTTCATGTTGTTCTTAACTTGGAGACATGTGACAAGCAAGCGGGTTTGCAAGCGAATCTCAGAGTAATGTGGTCGTGCGTTCAAGTAAACACTGAAAGGACGTGCGTGGAGTATATATCCCAGTCCCTAATAACACTACGAATCTCGTGGTACTTTAGTAAAGGAATTATTCACTAGCGATGTTGCTTGACCATAGGCTGTTGACAACGAACTTAACGGTATGACGAGGAATCGAGCACGCAAACAAGCAACTATATAGTCACAATGGATTGTCAATTCATGCTAGACACTCGTTTGGATGTTAACTGCTTATCATGTTGTCTCCTTTAAAAAGAAAACACAAAAGAAAGAACGAAGAAATCTCCGATTATCCAGATATACTGGAGAACAAGTCAAACATGGTTAACTAGAGAGTCCTTGTAGATGGACTCTGCCAAAAACAGTGAGATCTGCATAATATAAAGTGATACAACCAACCACATTTTGGCACAAGTCCGTGTTTATCCTAAGTAAAGATAGTAACCCAATTGATATATCGGACAGGCGAAAATAAAATGTAATTCAGCCATGCTGGGATATTGAGAAATCATGCTACTCCTATCAACTTGGTGCGCTTCAGCACTCCATTAATACACAAAGAACGTCCGGTATACAAGCAGGATTTTCAAACAAGATTAAGACATGTGTTGAACTTTGATTTAATCCTACCTAGCATTCGCATATTAACTGTCAATAGAAGAATTCATTTGAGTATGCCAATTTCAGTATATTTCAAGTTAAACACAAAGAGAGTTAAATAGTGGAGAATCTGTTAAAAGGGAACTCCCAGGTTTTCAATTAATGCACTTACGATGCTACGTGATAACTTCTCAAATCAGAGCACATATAATTCTATTAGTACTCTTTCGACGCAGGGCTTAAGCACAATACGCAACGAAGTACGATACATCCATGTTGGAATCCAGATTATCCTTCCATGACACACAAGTCCACAAAATCACTAATTATGTAGCTGCAAAGTCAGTAACATGATGGTTCGAGAAGACATGTTCTATATCCCCGAAGGTACATCTATCGATCAATTCAGAATCTATCACTGCCATCAAAGCACAAGCACTGAGATATCTTATTTCATGCACCCCACAACATATATGGACAATGAAGAACAAAGAAAAAAAGATTCACATCTCTTAATTCGTGATGCGACTTCTTAAGACGGACTTCTTAAGACGAACTCGAAAGACAACGAATTTGTCAATCGCTTTGAGCTCGACGAGATTTTTTATTATCGATAAGGCTGACGACTGAGACGAAACCTGCCAGAGGAAGGTATAACAATATTATCGATAAGGTAAACGACTGAAAAATTATAACAAAGACTAAAGAAAAGGACCTTCATGTTCATAAATAAGAAAATCAGTATAGTTTCCCGACGCAGCTTCACACTTGAAACCGATCAGAATCGAGACACATAGAGAGCCGTTGTACGAAATACACACAAGAGATTTGATCCTTACACACATATGTATATCTACGATTTGCAAAAGACAACAGCAACCAGTAAACAAATCGTGCCTTGAGACCTTTAATAAAAGTGTTCATTTTTGACCCATTCTAAGAGTTATCGATCAGGAAGCGACATCATCCACATTCCCTTAAGCCACACTCACATACATGTTGAGTGGCACCCGAGGAACCTTCTTGCTCCAAGTGCACACAGATAGACAGACAGATAATGTGTACAACAAGCTAGAAAGAGAAGCGATGCATATTTTAGTGCTTGTTCGACGACAATAGAGTGTGCGATTTCGTATTTTATAATGTCTTTCAATGTTTCAGATATTGGCGAATTGACGATCAGTATGAACAAATTATTTGAATTATTATTGGCCAGTCACTATGGACGGACATTGCTGACAAAATGGGGAGCAGATGACTGAATGCATGTATTGCTAGAGGATTAGGGCTACCATAGGTAACCACTTGTATTCCCTAACTATCGATGAACTTCCATCCACATCCAAGTGCTTCTCACCCCTCTCTCTCAACACCACACAGATGGACTACTAATCTTAACATGCATGTATGTGCTACACTGCTCAACCTCAACAAAACGCGCGCTTCACTCAAAACCCGTCCGATCACACCATAAATCATCCATCCCTTCCTTCTCTTCATCTCAAAAAAACATACACTTCCTCATTGAATCGCATGTTATGCCCGTTGCATTGCAGTACGGACGGATAGACAACGCCATTGCTATTCAGCAACGCCGCAAATACGCGTACGTCATCACAAGGAGATTTGTTTGGTTGCAACTGGAGTTGACACAACCTATGTATGGCATAGCAGTGTACAAATAAAGAGAGTACGTTGAATATACGACGACGACGCATCATAAATATATTACTTTGCGACATTGTCGCATGTGTGTGTGTGTATATACGTGTTCACATATGCACTTGTTTGTTGATCGTTGGACGTTTGTTTTCTATCTCTCTTAAATCCCCAGATATTCACTTTTCGTCTGCAACGTACCAAATGTGTAAGTGAAAATGAATCGTATACTCGTCTGTTCGTATATGTGTATGTCAGTTTGTATGTGATCAAAGCCTGCATTGCTTTCAGACCAGCACGCCCGTGAACACACATGGTTGCACAAGCAAACGCATACATCCACGCACACATACACATATACAAGTTCCAGGCATGAAATAACTATTACTGTAAAGAGTTACGGGCCAGTGATGGAACATAAGCATTGAGTGGGAGTTTTTTTTTGTTCTTCTTCGTGTTATGTATGATACACGCAAACGTCGTAAACCGTTAAGAGGCACAGTGAGCGGTATTTTATGCCTTCTATGAGTTCGGTGTTTTTGTGTTTTGTGTTTTTGTTTGTTTTTTGGTGACTTTTTGACGGACTGACTACCGGTCCCGCCCCCGCTCGTCCCAGCCACTCCTCACACATACACCCACACTCACTCACACCTACACCCACCCCCCCCACACACACTAACACGCACACACTAACACACTAACACACACACACTAACACACTAACACACACACACACGCTAACACACATATATATACACACACACCACACTGTTTACTGGCTAAATTCATACATCGCCCGTAAATGAACATACACTCCGAACTTCTTTAGTTATCGAAGGTAGAAGTACCGTGCTTGGTCTGTTTATATGTTATACACTTCAAATATTGTTACACTTTTCTCATCACGAGAAAAAAGTTAGTTTGTTAGAAGAAGGTTTGAAGGCATGTGCCCTGAACTTGAGGCATATATTAGCTGTAAATCATGCGTAAGTGTAAAGGAATAGATGCATAGGTGTTGTATTGCACATCCGAGCACAAAAACACATACACGACACAAGTTTCGTAAATTCACACTGAAAAAAAAAACACAGAGGCACACATAGTCAGATATAGCTGTCGCCATGCATTCGCCTTTTACATTCGGAACGGATGAATCCGATGAAGAGTTTTCATCGTTTCTATGCCATGGTGACACAGTCTCACTGTACACTGACTGTGTTGACCCCAACAACCAGTATGGAGGAGGGAATGATGGAGATGGAGGTTCAAGTTCAACACACATGGCCATGGGACACGGGAATGCGAACGTGAGTGCGAGTGGGATGGTGGGTGTGCAGACAGGATTTATGAGCAATTTAGGACTTATCGATAACCGGTGCATAGTGAGGGCTTTCTACGGCCGCCCCAATGAAGGAAATTTGCCCACCAAGTTCAGAGATTGTTTATTCAAGGTGTGTTTGTGTTTGTCTGTTCTCTGTGACTACTGGAAGATGTAAATATAGATGTATCACGCTATTCCTAATGTAATGAACAACTTGAGCATATAGCATACTCCTAATGTAATGAACAACTTGAGCATATAGCATACTTTAACACCATGCCAACACATTTTATGTACAATCAATCACCACAAATACAATATGTAATAGGTTTGTCCTGCAAACCGGTACTCGGCTCAGGAAAAATTTCTGAAGGCATCGAAAGAGGCACAATCCACACCCCTTCACGATAAAATTGCTAACGCTGTACTACTGACGAAGTTACAACATGCTGCTGAGCTTGAGAAGAGGTATATACACAAACATGTAGTCATACACAGACCCATATAGCATACTTATATCTACACATTACACATACACACTTCACAAACGAACGCAAAGGTGGAAAGAACTTACATAGAACTTACACATTGATCAACCATGCCGAGGGAATTGCATTAAATGTACATTCATACGCCCATGGTCCACATTTATACTTTAAGGATATACATGCAACCCACAAACAAAGTACGTCGAAAGGACTTATAAAGGACTTACACGTTGTATAAAGGACTTACACGTTGGGCAAGGAAGCCAAAGAAAACATTCGTTTGCACGTACACGTATAGGCACATGAATATGTGTGGTTTCACGGGGCACGAATACCTTTGCACACTTTCCTGTCCACGAAGAACTGATCGCACAACAAATCCTGCGATACCTACGCATATATGGAGATGCGTACTTCCCCCTCTTTCTCACCTTCATGGATATATGATTCATGTACTCCTTACCATTCCTTCACATGCCAAAATATGTATACTTTCTTTTCAGGCAAAACGAAGTTGAAAACGAGAAAGCATGGGGAACAAAGGTTTTCTATGGTCAACCCATACAATTGCTTCATACAAACAGCCACAAGTATATACAAATCAACAACAAGATGCCCGCTTTGCTTCAGAAGAACAACATTAGAGTAGAACTCGGAAGAGAGGGTAATGAGGGAAGTTGGTTTGTTGTCATGCCTGTGTACAAGCATAGGGCTGTGGGAAATGAGGTTGTTACTGGTGATAAGGTATGTATTTACGTACACGGAAAATACACGCGCGTATATGTACATGTATGGTGCATATATTTAGTAGAGGGTGATGATGTTACTGGTTCGTACACAATCGCAGAGTAGTTGCACTAAGAGAGGCATCATTTTTAATATTGTATGTAGCATTTTCGTGGTTGCACATGTAGAATGCATACATACATTCATGCATACATACGGATTTGCATGTATACACCTACAGGTATTGTTCATCTCGTCAACGATAGGAAATTATCTCCATGCCAGTCAGGCTGTACTTGCGGACCACCAGAACGCGGTTGAGGTCAATGTTAGTGCAAAACGTACAAGTTGGGAAGCTAAGCTGTTTCTAGCGTACAATTCAATGTATGTGTGTGCATGCTCAGTAAATGCGAAAGGAACTTATGACACCTGCCATGCACAAAAAGGAGAGTCCACATATCGTATACATATTTATCTTGAAGCCACCGAGTGCGGTGTAGTGTCGTCACTACCAGTTGTGAAATGAAATTCTTTCAAATGGAATGCGATAGTATCACGAAGATTAATCGGGCCACACTGTGCGTATGCTTGTGCGTGTATGAATAGAATATGGTGTAGTTTATATTAATCTTCGTGATACTAAAGCAGCCCATATGTTGTACACGTGCACAATGACTATATGTCAATTTATGTCAACATAGTGTGTGGTTCTAAAGAAATGCTCTGTGCAGGTAAATTCCGGATGTCAACAATTGCTCACCTCTCTCCACCAAAGCACCTTGTCCAGTTCGGTGGTGTATATGTCGCATGCTTGTATATGCAGGCACGTGCGTGAGTGAATGACCGTGTATTTCGGTTTTATGAAACCAAGGCAAACCAACAACAGGCGAATCTTAGCAGCGTGTACAAACAAGTACAAGCAGTAATTATGTGAATGCAGACAGTAAAACATGGAAATATACACGAATATATATATATATAATCCCCAGAGCTATTGAGAGGTAGTAATGTTGTTAGATAGTTTTATGCAACATTGAAAAAGAATTCCTCCGATGATACTGTGACGAACTGTTTATTTTCATGTTAAATATAGGGCTGAGGAGTTGTTGAAAGGGGGGGATGTTGTGCGACTGTTTCACGCTGAACAGGAAAAATACCTAACTTGCGATCTTTATGACGATAAACTGTTTGTTTTTCTCCGTGCCACTGCGCGGCAGGCGAAGACCTCAGCTACCACTTCACAGGCTCTCTGGGAGGTATGCAACACTATGTTTATGTTATGCGTATTAGTTCGCATGTATGTGCTTTTGCGCCGATATGATATGCGTATGTATAAACCGGGGATATGAATTTTATGGGCGTACGTGTGGTTGCATATAAACAGTATGTACAGATATATTATTTGTATGATACTATCATGTATATTTATATTGATCACATTTCCTCACAAAGGTGGAAGTCTATCATCCTGACCCAATGCGTGGCGGAATTGGACGCTGGAACTCTATGTACAGATTCCGCCACCTAGCGACCGGTCAATATTTGGGTGCCGTTCCGTACACTGGTATGCGGCATAAGTGCAACGTGAACGTATAAGTACACGCGCACAAATGCGTATGTATACTCAAGACTGCAATGTAGAGTATGACTTGCAAGCATAAACAACGTAGTGGACCGTACTCTCACACGTTCCTTGATTATTTATATGGGCATTTTAGGTCAAGACATACCCGAAAACACAATGGGCGTGACGAATGATGAAGACCAAAATATCACGTGTTTGCTTGTCACTATAAACGATCGTACGGACTTTAATACCTTGTTCGAATTAGACGCCACAACTGTGCAAAAACCAGACACAGAAGTGAAGAGGAATAGTTACGTGCGTTTAAAACATTTTGTAAGTATGACATGGGTCAAGTGTACGAACATAGCTGTTGACGCTGACAAGGAGAAGCCCAATATGGTGTGTGAGCGTTGAGTAAATACTAATGTCGCGCTTATAGATGGAATTGTAAGAATGCCTAAACCCTATACCCATGGTTTTATCGTTAGTGCTGAACAAACTAATATATTTACATATAATGTGTTTTGGATACTTATACTTACATATTTACTCTTCTGTTTGGGAATAGGTGTTTAAATTATTTCGCTAACATCTTATCGCAAACCTTTTAATCATTCTTAACTCGCACACAAACACCATCATGCGCACATTACATATGCAGTTGCGGATGGCTACAGTGATGAAAAGGGAAGATAGGGAGGCTTTCGCTATACGACATGTACACTCGGCAGATATCCGAGACTTGGACTTTGCTACCGATGCAAGTGCCCACATGCATGAGTTCGTGTTGAGGTAATTTTCACTTCGCAACACGCATTGTTTGTGCGCACAAGTGTACATGAACAGATATATGACCACATATATGCATGCAGCACTTTAAAATCTGCTACTTAGATGATATCGTTGTATACTTTATACATATATATATCTATATGTATAGTATCACATGTGCTGTAATGTGTACACTAGTAATTTAGAACCTGACATCAAACATACGAATCTTATGCGGTGTCCATCACACACATCGGGTCTCTTATAACCCGCCCAACCCCCAACCCCGTAGCACATACCATATGTAATTGTTACACTTAATAAAGGATATGAAGACAATTTATTTATTGTTGTACGTTCGTTGCGCATTCAGACTGGGAGATACTAGCAAGACGTGCAACGGGCCGATATTCAACAAAGATCTAAAGTTTATTAACGGTTTGTTGACATCTCTGATTTGCTTTGTCTTGGGGCTAGACTTTGGTACATCTCATCCATTTGAACAACTACATCAAAAGCCGATAAGGTATGTTTGGACAAATCGTAACTCATGGGTTTGTGCATTACTGATCCCACACTAATACCACAGCTCGCACAGCATCGCCGCCTTCATGACATAGAACTTACGTCAATGCATGCACATACATACATACATACATACATACATGAACCTACAAACAGGGAAAGACAAAAGCTGCTTCGAGAGCAGCATGTCATAGAGGAAGTGTTTAAGGTACTGAAAGTACCTTTCACTGATTTTGACGGTAATCTATGTTCAATGGCCGATATGTCTACCAGTCTTCAAAAGACGCACAAACAACTGAAGGTGTGTCTTTGTGAGCGTGATAAAATATTAACCTTGATGTTTACCTTCAGCCTTGAAAACGCACTGCCAGTGTTATTTCACTACATGCAATAGTAGCTGTGACTAGTTTTCTGCTGCCAGTGCTGGTAAAGAAGCATGTATATATATATGCACATGTACTGATGGGTCAATATCGTTTTATATCCTTATATGACTATATATTGTCGTTTCTAAGTCCTTCGGACAATAATCCTATTATTGAACGGGACATTGGTATCTACCCATGAACTTTCTTTACTCAGACGGTTTGCCGACTATGTTATCGACTTATCCGGCACGTGCAACAAGACTACCGTAAAAATCAAGAACACGTCGCACACTGGTTCGGTTTCATGCAAAGCCAAATAGGATTCGATTTCTTAGCAGAGGACACTATCACTGCTTTGTTGAACAATAATAAGAAATTGTTGGAAGCAAACATTAAAGAGAAGGTATACGTATATATGTATGTGTGCAGACGTAACAGTGAAAAAGAAATACGAGAAGTTACTGGAGCAACCGTTACATTACATGTGACACACGCCAACCAATGTGCCCTGATACCCAAGCACACACTTTACATACACACGCGCCTCCAAATTATAGGAAATCAGTACGTTTGTTCAACTTCTGCGTCTGAAACGAAAAGCACCGGACATTCGATATCTTTCTGATTTATGTGAGTCTCACGGAAAGGCAATAGCACTCACGCAGGAAATCATCTGTAGACAGGCATGTGTAAATCATATCTATACGTGTATATGTCCGTAAACATCTGTAAATACCCTAGCGTGTGCTATTCACTCTAGCGTGTGCTATTCACACTATTCACACTATTCACTATGTACTTCATTGGATCGGCAGCGATGGTCACGCCGATACGCACTCATGCGTTTATACCGTAAGTTGATGTACACATTCACACACGAATATACACACAGGTGCTATCTGAAGAAAACAAGGACATTCTTATGACAACTTCTTTGCGTAAAGGAACGGTCTGGGTGCAATGGAATGATCACGATGGTGCTGTACGGAAAGAAATGTTACGAGACTTGTGCATAAAAGCAAAATCCTCCTCACAAGACAGGTATGTAAGACCAGTACGAACAACACATTCGCAATCACGCGCCCTCCACATTCTAACTCATTTACATACGATTACACACAGGGCATGGCTTGAGTTCTATACAGCGCAGCTAGACCTCTTTTCCATGATGTGTCTCAATAGACAATACATTGCGATAAACGGCCTGAAGGAATCTCTGTCAGTTAAATGTATACTCAAATGCATGTCTGACACAGAACTTCCTCACCAGCTCCGCGCAAGTTTTTGCAACCTCATGCTTCATTTACATGTAGATTGTGATCCACAAGAAATAGTATCCCCTGTTGCGTATGCGAGGTATGCATTGTTTAATATATATATATATAACGTGAGAAGAATGGTATATGTGTATTTATGTATACGCAAGGTTAGTGGTTCCAAATACTATTAATCTACACGACATATAAAAACTTGATACCCAATTGGTCGCAAAGCTGTGTTTGCTTTGTCTGTAGTTGGTCGTCGATATATACAAGCGTGCACGCTCAGGGTACAGAGATGGGAACACCTACCTAAACGTGGCCATAACACGTACATATATATGCGAAAACTAGAACACCAACGTAATATAGGTCGACATATCCACATATAAATACACACTCACATACATACAAATAGAGTGTGGACGGATATTCAGATTGGTGCAACCATAGCTCAGTACGAATGTGCTGGTATGGCGAACAAACAGAAGGCGGATGACTCCTTCAACGAGGTTAAAGAATATGTGAATGAATATCTTGCGAGCATGGATACTCGTACTTACATATTCTTTACTACTAAGAACGGGCTTTTGAATGCAGAGGTGTGTCAAATGTATCAAGAAAATACTAATAACTTTATTGAGTACACCTATCCATGTCCTGAAACCCCTGCAATATATACCTTGAATTGAACATCCAGGTATTGTAAAGTATTCAAAGGTTCTACCTGATTGCCCTGTTCTACGCATTGCCCCTACACCTGAGAACATTGACCGCACGACAGCAACTTCTCATATACATATGAACACACCTGTCCCTTTTACATACATACATGCACACACTGAGCCTTTCCGTAGATGTAGTCTTTTTTGGCACATGAATGTCACCACATCTGCACTGCATTCAGATACATACTCATTGACTAATATTTATATGCTTGTACACGTGTAGATGCTAAAACTGTGTAAAGAAATGGTCTACTTCGGCTTTTACACATTCCAAGAGCTTCTTCATGTTGCAACCATGTTAATCTCCATTCTAGATCGAGGAAACAAACACTTTCGCGCAGATGAAAGCGACAAGACACATCGATCTGAAAGTATATGGAATCTACGTGCCCTCGACTCGGAAACACAAGTTGCGGAGTCACCCATTTCGGATGAAGTCAGCACTGTTCGTACACACGCGCGAAGGAAAACAAAAACTAAGGCAGACGCGGGACGTGAGCCTCCCCGGTCACCGTATTTGACTGTGAGTGCGGGTGAGAGTGTGGGCGATCCTAGTGATGTATCTGGTATGGATAGTGAGGGCGAGGGCAAAAGAGGTAGCGGTGATGAAATGAACGAAACTGTTAAACGTAGGGGAAGCACTGCTGATGGGTATGTCATACACGTGATACGTCCTTTTCATGTGTATATGTCTGCGGCATTGTGAAAATCCGATACAGTCCCTTGTATAGGTTTTCAAACGTTCGAGGTGTATATAGTGCGTCTATTCGCAGGTATACAAAATTAACGTATAGTTCGAGTGAGAAAAGTGGAGATGAAAATAATGTTTTAAGGGTTTCGTTGGGGGTGCACTGCTGACCAACATACATATACACTGATTCGGTGAGTGCATTCGTGTGGTATATTGGATTGTTAATGGAGGTGAAGGAGTGAGGGAATGTAAGTGTTGTTTATAGTGCATACGATTAGGATAATGAGAGAAAGGGTTTGCTGACATGTGGCAGATTTATGTATAATCTGTAGACTGCTACAATTGCCTTTTCAAACTTCAACCATCCTCTCCTTGGACGGTACTGAGTATTTTGAAAATCATGTATACTATTTTTTTCACCTTACATAGTATAAAGCAGGGTATGGCCAGTCTATTTAAGTCTATAGCCCGTCGTACGTCTGCTGCCACTAACCGCTCCACAGACACAGCCGGAGGTGTGTCTGAAGGAGAGGAGGGCGCCTATGTGCACTCACACCACGGGGATGCAAGTGTAGAAGCTGAAGATTATATTGGCGATGCGCTTGGAGGTATGTGTCATCATATTCATGCTATCAGAGTCCATGTAAATATATGGACGCAAGTAAACGACTGTTTTTACCAGGAAATTTTGTTTGGGGGATGCACTGAAGTACATCATCGTTGACTATTTCATGGTGGGTCTCACATAATTTAGCAGTCACATTTGGCATGAGACTGCCAAATGTGAATTATTCCTATTTCCTCATACGTTGTTTGACTTTTAACTAAACATGCGCTTGTATATATAGCACGGGACGGTGATTCGATGCAGAAACTTATGAGTGCTAAAGGAGAAGATATGACGGAGTTAGTAGTCAGTAGCAAATTGCGGATTGTCGAGATCTTGGATTTTGTGTTGGATACTAGGCTAGACTTTCGCTTGTCATGCCTGTTAGGACTATACAAGGTGCATACTCGTACGTATCATTGAAGTGGCACAAAAATGTTGCTCAGGTTCATATAAACTCTCTCAGAATCAACGCTAAAACAAACAACACAAACTTTGGCGCACGCAAATGTAGATACTCCACACGCATTGATGAATATTACTCGTCGCTGTTATTTATCAACACACTGATCACGATACACATGTTGTAGGAAACAACTGAAGCAGTGGCAGACTTTCCGTCCCCTGTACTATCACGTGCACCAACACCGAACCCATTTCGACAGCACGAGGACATCGAGTGGGATGATGATGGCCAATACAATAGGGCCGACCGGCAAGGCTCAGTCTCCCCATTACTTGGCAACACCTCAGACTTTGGGTTGACAGAGGCTTTTAATTTTATAGAGGTTTGTATATATGAGGATTTAATCATATGCATTTGTGTTCCCACACTGTACACATATATCGCTTGCAAATATACTTATCATAATTTCCTGGACGTGCACGTATAATCATAATGCAGGACGTGGATGGCGTCAAATCTTCACAAGTCGAAAATGATGTTGGTGATAGAAACCCGTCGGGCTCAGCAAAGCACGGTATAAAAAGCGAATCCACCTTGTATTTATGAACTGCAATGATGAATGGCTCACCAAGTTCTCATGCAAGTTCTCATGTACAGATGTGAACACATACTTACATACAGAAACATACACACTTACGACAAGATACGTGAATGTATTCACACTGGCACTCGCACCCACTAACACTAGCACAATCTTAAACAGTGGATCACCGACGCAGTCGGAGCCGGTCAACATCACGATCACGCGAATCGTCTGTGCATGGATCCCGGAATACACTTGAAACGGGAAGTATGTTATATAACGCGATATACGGCAATATATATATGTATGTATCGTACTAGGATGCAATTGTAAGTGCACACTATCCACATCTGCAACAATACATACGACCCAAAAAAACCGGTTCTAAAGTTACGTTTCAGGCAACTAGTACTTGTTTGCGTGTTAAGGTGCACACACACATATGCGCCTAGCGCATAAGCATACTAGCACTGACACCACGATGCATGCTTGTGTAACTATGGTAGACATTTCAATTCCATGTAGACCATGTTCTTGGAATGGTGGTAGCAGATGGTGGGGTCAAAACGATCAACTGTATAGCAAATACACTCAGTCGAGATAATACAACAAGCTGTTTACCCTTCATCAAACCACAATGAAATTTCCATAATACATATGATGTATGCCCACACAAAACATGTGTACACAGGTAAAATTCGACGTCAAAGTTCTATGTATATTCCCGGAGGCAGTGGCGGGTCCAACAATCCCCACAGCATAGCCAAAGGCAAGACATATATAGACGACAAGGCTTCAAGTAGTTTCAAGTTTCCTTCACCCCCTGCCAAAAGGGGTAGTCATACTAAGATCAGCACATCTCTCTCAACCTCAAGTATGAACCTACAGCGTTCGAGTGTAGGCGGAGGTGGGGGTTCAACTCCTGGATCACTGGGTGAATATGAAGGGTCGGGTTCAAGCTCTTGTTTGAAAAATACTAACAATCCGAAAACACCTGGAATGAATACAAATTCACATTCACACCAACGTGCATCGTTTTCTAGTACGTGTGTGAGTGGTACGGGAGGTTTAAGTGTGAGTGCTAGTGCGGGTGACGAATATCCTACACTTGAACCGTTGAAGTTGGGGAAAACGAAGAGTGGGATTATGGGTCCGAACACTCTGTCTTCACCCTCAACCACTTTCTTTCAGGCTGCTATGGCTAATAATCTGAGTGGTATGTGTAACCATATTGAAAGTACTGCATGAGCTGGTATGTATATTTGTAAGCGTTAATGTCTATGTGTGAATGTCTTTTTTTACTTCCGTCATTGAAGCTGGGCAATGTAAAGAGTGAGCTATGATCCTGTTACTGTATGTATGTATATGCGACGTGTTAAAGTATGTGTGTTTATACTATTCACATATACCTACTCTTTATCTCACACGTATACGACACACTTGACATCCACACTATCTGTCACATATTCCATACACAACCCACTACATACGCATGCTTGCTCCAATTTTCAAGCTGTTCAAGTGTATACGAATACTTTTAACAATTGCAGCCACACCAAACATCACACTTGAAAACCCAGTCGGACAAGCCATTGACATATACACAGGCAGTGGCTCTAAGGATTTATTTTTGAGGGGACAGCCGCCTAATACAAATCATCTACGCATAGCAAGGTATATTGACACAATGACAAGTATATCCTTCACAAATGATATTCACTTTGGCTAACACACGTATATACATGCACAGTGGAAGTAATCGCAGAACAAGCGTGAATGTAATTGAGATGATTGAAGAGTCAGATGACGATGGCCGACGTGTTTCACCTACTTATTCAAATAATTCTACATCCAGTCCATATTCACAGCCGTCAGGTTCATGTAAGGTTTTTGTTTTGTCTCAGAGTGTGTAGATAATATATCTTAGCCCTAAAGAACCGCAAGTAGAAAATTATTCAGAAATGCAAATGTGTGAATGGTAGGCTTTAGTCGACGTCTATCATTGCGTCTGGGTCCGTGTGTTTGTGTTTGTGTATGTACGTGCTTGTATAGTGTGTACGTTGTGTGTACGCCTTACCCATTCACATATAAATTGTGTGTATGTATCTGCATTGATGGGCCTGTGGGTTTGTGAGTGAGGGTGATATGCGCGTATGTATAACTATGTATGTGTATGTGTATATCTTACTCCATGTTAATACATGTACTTTACGTATATGCAGTGGACAGATTTGGACATAGTGGCAGTCCTGTTTTGTCACAGAGGCTCAATAGACATGTACAAACACCTCCTAATCAGGCTCTGAGTGTAGGACGCGCCAGTAGTCTCAGTAGTGTGTCAATGATTGGTATGCATTCAAACCACGCGTACGCATCCACTCCATGTGCTATGCACACAAGTGAAGTATTCATAATTGAAACACTAATTTTAATATACAGGTACATTGCCTAAGAAGATTTCAACACGACCAAGTGTATTGGGATCTTCAATAGTTTTTGTCCCTGAAGGTATGCACAATCTGTTTGTTCGTAGGATAGGGCGAATTATAGTATATACAAGGTGGATGTAGTGATAGAGACACAATATACATGTAGGCGGATTGTTGCGTGTATGTATGCCAATCAGTCACCATCCAGTTGTACTTACGTTAGGTTGTACTTATATTTGTGGAAAGTCAGAGAACGGCACACGCACGGACCTTTTATTCAAGTAAATGTACACACCACCCGTTGTACACGAACATAGCAATTGCGATCATTGATGACAAATCAACTGAAAATAGATACGAAAATATGTAGTCACACACATGGACATCCGACACATGCATGTAGGCTTCGCACAGCAAACCAATGTAGATGCAAGTGGAGGTGCACTCATTGCGAAAAAGTCTGGTGCGACGGCACCTCAGATGTCGTCGCCATCATTCGCTATGGATGGATTTGGACCTTTCCGACGATATTCATCTACTGGTATGCATGTAATGTAGACATACAAATGCTTTCGTTTCGTTTGTTTCTCATTATATTTAACAGTAAAATGATATGTATATGCACTGTAAACAAACGTGCGCAATATATTCGGTTGTAGACAACGAATTTGGTATTTTCTCCGACTTTGAAGACTATATGTATGGAGAAAACATCGGAGAGCCTCTTCCGACTCCCGGGCGACGACGTTCGTCGAATAGCATGTATGTGTTTGACATTTACTCGCACCGAAATCCATGCTAGTGAACTTCAATGTTTGTCTATGAGTCAAGTATCAATGAAATTTTTTCTTATTGTCTTGCTACATCTTGTCGAATAACGCCAGTTTCCTTTTATTTGATCTATTACAAGAAACCAAGAACTGATTGATCATGGAACCACTGTTCGCCGAAGGTCCTCGCTTGCAGCACCCACGATAAATACATCCATGTCAGCTGTGTTAAACATGGACAACATGGACTTGGATTATGACCCGTATGTAGGACACTCGTTTGTATCTCGTACGACTGGTACACATAGCTATCCACATAAACCGAGACTCACACATACAACATAACCCTTCCACTATGCAGCACAAACGTCAAACTACCCCACGTGCCAACGAGAGGGTCAGCTCTGTTTGCACAATCGAACGGTGGGTGCCATACGAAGCCAGCTATTACACCATCACATAGCCTTGATGCAAGTCCGAGGTTTACAGAAAAACGTTTTGGAAGAGGAGTGTCGATGCCTATGATGATTGTGCAACCACAGAAGGGAGATCATTCAAGCAATCCATCTACTCCTACTCTTAGTTTATCGCCTCCACCTCCCCAATCAAACATTCCAACTATGACCACAGGTACATGTATTGAATGTGTGTTTTGGAGTATGTTGTGTCAGTACTTGAGAATAACAAAAACATTGAATACGAATAGCAAGCACATTGCGTACTATGTGGGCATCGAGACAACCACACACAAAGGTATGAATTATCACACTTCTCCTTCAGAACCAACACATGTTATGTACTCACAAGCGAAGAAGGTATTTTCTATGCTTCTTTATCACTCTTGCTTTCTTGTTTTATTTACATATACATGCCGTTCCAATGTATGTACTTCTGCGTGGATACATCCATGAATTATTTTCCCGCATACATGTGCTCATGTATGTCTTCGGTAATGTAGATAATAGCAAGACAAACGGAGAACCAACATTGAGACAGCGCAGCTATATACATCACCATCCGAAGTCATACAAAAAATCACGCTCCACTCCTTCCAACCAACTTCGCGATGGAAAAGAAAAAGTACATCCCAGCATGAACAGAGAGTCAACTCGATATGGTGGATCATCTGCCACAAACATAACACCAGCATTTAGTATAAGCGTTGATGATACTGGGCGATTGGGTAAAGAGGACAATTTCAATGCAGATGGTGATGTAAAGAGTTCTGTAAATATGGATGGTTGTGGTAGTGGTCCAAGTCGAACTACTATTCCACACAGTCGTACACGCTCCGGGCGTGGTAACCATCGTAAACACCCACCTCTACCAAACGACCACACGATGACACCTAATATACTGCAGCACCGAAAGTCCTCGCCTGCCATTAGCTCAAACTCAGAAGCGTATAGTATAGCTGGAAATGTGAACGAACAATCTCAATCTCTACGTACTAACTCGTACTCACCAAGCTCACAACGCAAGTCTAATTCCACAAACACAGTTGAGAACGGAATGGTTTTGGGGGTCGAAGGTTCTGATAACCATTCAGAAGGTTTAGTCCCACTTTTTGAACAAGGCATAAGGGAGTATAGGCCACCATCCTCTCCTCATTCGTCTCCAAACCTCACATACACATACCAACGAAAGAACTCTGCGGTGTCTTCCACATCACATGTGAGTGGGGCTGGAGAGGGCGGTGTAAGGAATAACTTGTCCAATTCAAACGCACAATTTGCCAATCTTCGTGCACGTAAGTCGAGCATGGGTCTTGTTGATTTTAGCACGGATACACGTACGGATGGTGATGATGGTCTGGATAATCTTCCACTTTCTCCAAATGATCATATGAGTCGCAAGAATTCAGGTATATCGATTGATACGATACGAATGTGTATATTCGTTTGTTGTTCTCATTTTCTTTTATGCGACATGGTCAGTTCGTGCCTACACAGGTATGTACTTGTGTTCTCTGTTTCTGTATATATAGTATATATAAACATAGAGCATCATATTTTCAGAGCATTCGAGTAAATATCGACACATACAATCATGTATAAACATATAGGTCTCTCACCAAAGGGCAGTGGGGGACTGACCATGCCTTCTAATGAAAACTCGGAGTCTGCCGTATTATCACTTATGGTCAAGATGAGCAAGCTGTTTCAATACCTTCGTGCAAGCACCAGCGCGCAACCGAGCCCTTCTAACCCTCCTAATATGTCAGAAGTGGACGAGTATTTATATGGTCCCATTGTGAAAAGGTGTGCACGTCATAAATCGTAAAACCTGTATGTCTCTGAATAACTGCAATTGTTTGCCGTTCGTAATTTGCATATTCTTGAAAAATGTATATATGTCAATCATATGCGTGTATGTTAGTATCTATTGTATTTATGTTAAATGTCTCGGTAAATCATATATACTCGTACACATACATATGTACATAAAATAGGATTGAAATGCAGATCTCTGATGTTTTCCGTCGCAAGTTCACCGATATTCTTGCGACGGACATCACCAATGAGAGCAACGACATTCCTCTACCTGACGTAGAATTTGCCACTAGTAGATTTGATTCCTTATGTTCTTCTAATAGTACCGAATCACTATGTAACGATGAAAATACAAAACTTTTGAAGGTATGTATGCATGTGTTTTTTGAGTGTATATTGTATATGCGTACGTGTAAGTTGAGTGTCTGTGCGTCTGTATTCTTAGCCGCCTAGTCACCTCATTCAATTCTTTTCTTCCCCTGGATCAAGATGAAAAATGCTATGCACGATAGTACCCGTGCGTCGTTGATTGGCGAACTATATCCATACAAGCAAACCCACACGCACATCTGCACACAGTGAGATAAACTAGTGCTGATGCGATTCTCACTTGCTCACATGTACGTATGCACACACATATACACGTCTATGTAACTATTCAGACAAGTAATGTTTCCAATTCGGAAATGGAACAACCCAAGATCTCTCACCGAAGAAGAGACAATGCTAGTGGTAATGATATGATACAGGAAGAGCAATGCCGAGTCGACGACAAGTATGTTGTATTCAGCACTATACAGTACATCTCTTCATAATAAATATACCCAGCACACTAGCCCTATTAACAGTACATTCTCTATTGTTTGCTATGGTACAGATTGTCAACTATCCAAAATCATACGCTTCTTACGGTTGTTCGTGTGCTGTTGGACCTGTGTCTACGTGAGAAATGCCCTGAGCTAGCCACTGGTGCCCTGAGACTGTTAATACGCCATTTTACTCAGCGGGAAGAAACTGTGGAGGCGTTCTCTCAGGTACAAGTGCGATATACATTTCTTAAGATTTGCTTCTCTGTAGTATTATTTCTGGAAGTTTAATTACCTTTTTTTCAAAATACAACAGGTTCAGTTGCTTGTAAGTGGTCAGAGTGTGGCAAACTACCTGGCTATCAAGGCTGATCTAGATCAATTGCGAGTGATGGTGGAGAAGAGTGAATTGTGGGTGTACAAAACGAACAGTGGGCTCGATGGTATACTCACTTTTATATATATGCCCGTATACATTATACACGCATGCACGACTTAATCATACAAGGACAAATCGAAATTAGTACCGTTAATGGTGATGGTCTCGTCTAACTCAATAACTCACGTTCATGTAAATCGGTATTGCAGGAAGTGCAAGCACCTCACAAGGCCAACTGTCCCGCAAAGTGAGCGCCGGGCATCGTGGTGGTGGGAACCTATGCAGTCCATCCTTGGTAAGTGTAGGGAGTGGTAACGACTCGCATACTGCCGGAAATGGGTTGGCTGGCCATGGATCTACTTCAAATGGGGGAAATGAAGGTACGGCTTCTGGCGCTAGACTGGCCAACAAGGGCACCAAAAAGCTCATCCACAAGGACTCAGTAGCCACGCATAACGAATTGAAAGCCATTTTAGCACGATTGCAGGTATGTGCATGCATGTAAGTATGTATGTGGCTTGTGTTTGCATATTTGTCAGTGTTTTGAGGTTGTAAACACTGTGACGGCACATAATACGAAAAATACCTTTACCTTCTAATCGAATGCTCGTTACGATTCATCTTCTTCTTCAGAATCTGTGTGAGCTGGAGTGTTGTGTAGACTGCGGTTTGTCTTCACAAGCTTCCCAGCAAATCGAGCCGGCAGTAGACGCTGAGGATATGTGTCAGTGCTCAGCACGATCTATCGACCATAGTATTAGGGCTAACATTGGATCAATGGGAGACAGTGTATGTGTATAAAAGATCCACATTTCTGTGTTGAATTGTATGTGTTTGATTGTGGTTTCCCAGTGCGGCACGGTAAGTTCGTGTGTGATTATGCATTGTATGGAATTGATTTCGACTCGAGTTTACATCACGAAAGCTGGGATAGTGATAATCGGCCCGTAACCGCATCTACAGCCACATACAGAATTGCATGTAACCATTTCTACAACACATAGGTTGGAACAAGGATAAGCAACGAGCCCAATCAACGCTTACTTCGGAATCTGCAATCACATATCCATGTCTTGGAGTTATTGCACGTACCACATGTGGCGGGCGATCCTGAGATGCTTGGTCTCAAAAGTAGTGCGTACAAGTTTTTGCAAAGGTAAGGATCGTATAATACAATGTATTTATACTCAAACTTTCGTATGCATAGAATGTATTTCTGAGATGCAAAACAAATGTTCACCGTACGTTTATGTACATTGCCTGCTTGTATATGTACAACGTTGGTTGGATTGTATGTGTTTGGTATGGCTATGCATCCTGCATTTCGTTTTTATTCTATTTGAATGGCCCTGCTACTGAGACTCATGTAGTATATAAGTCACTACCAATACTCTCGACGGAACAAGATGTCAATGTATGTGTTGCTTTCTACACACAGGTTTTGCTTCTGCAACCCACAAAACCAGCGACTACTACGTCCATATCTGGACTTTTTTTTGGAAGATATGTACAGATGTGAGGAGGCAATTGACACTGTCAGATATATATGCATGGTACGTCAGCCTACATGCTACTTAACACACAGATATTAAGGATAATGCCGACAGGGATATATGTATGGGTTTAATGTAGATAGTATGTTCACCCAGATTCACTTACAACCTCACGACACAGGACAATCTCCAGCACTGTTTGTCCATTGGCGAGAACGTGTTTACCAACCTGGTTAACTTCAGCGAGGCACGAGGTAGACATACATATGTGCTTCGTTTCTTTCTTGCTATGGTGCTGGTAAGTGACAACATACTGCGGAGAAGTCAAGACTTGGTTGTTAATGCTTTGCTGCAGAGTTCTGAAGAGACACTCCTGCTGTACAACGATCAACCTATGTTTGATCACTTTGTCAAACTAATGGAGGAAACTGGTATGCATGCGATTTGTGTTGTATGTTATGTTGAGTATTGGTCAATGAATGTATCGGAGGAACTTTTCATTTTGAGTAATTGCCATACCTGCCCCCATAGGTATGTACACATGTTTATACTTGGAACTTAACAAAGTGCACTATGGACATATATACATACAGGTGAGGATGAAATGGTAGAGTTCAGCGAACTGCAGTACCACGTCTTGCTAATCAAAGTTCTAGCAGCGTGCACGTTTGGAAAAAACTTTTACACTGAAATTAAATGCCAGAGCTTGGTCTCAATGAATGATATTGTGAAGACAGTCACACACCCATCATGCACATATGCTGTTAAAAATGCGTACGTGTATTTCCTTACCCATTGCTACCTGGAGACAGAAATGGATGTGCCAGAAATGTATACCAGTTCTCTTATGTGGCAGCTGATGAACAGTTTTAAGTCTGATATCGACCATGCAATTAATCTGTCGAAAGCAGATGTTTATACACGACCAAAAGCTATGACTGAGGTTTGAGTTCTTGTGTGTCATTTATACGGCTGCTTATGTGTTTCATATGAGTTCTTTGACGCGTTTGTGTTGACGTACGGAGTGAGATGGAGATGTCGTAAGTCCCTCTCGATTTCATTCGCCTACATGCAAACATTCCTCATATATTTCAGTGTACGTACATACATATGCACTCACCATACTCGTACACAAACACACACGCACAGGCGATGGTACGATTTGTGGTAGACACAGCCATGGAGTGCATAGAGGCCTTTTTTGCACCAGGACTTCGCCCCACAATCGGTGGCCCTACTCGTTTGCCCATCTTTATATCTCTTTTTAAGACTTTATACAGATTTTCTTCCACCGTTAGGTGGTTGGATACGACGCAGCGTAACATGTGTAATGAGAGTTTGCGCTTGGTTTGTCACTATGCACAAGGTATACGCATGTGTGGGGTTGTATTAGTACGGGTCTATGCGCAGAGGAAGCTTAACCTCAGACATCACAATAGCTATGGTCCTGACTGACATGAGTGTTCCTGTGTGTCGAAAACTGCTACTATACTCTTCATATACATATGTGTACATATATATATATACGTGTGTGTGTTACGTGTTTTTTTTTGTAAGTATATGTATATTATATGTCGGCATTTTGCGCTTGACCCGCATAGCAATATGAAAACCTTTTTTGGCGGGCAATCGGTGCTGGTAGTTTCATCGCTCTATAGATTAATACTTAACCCACACACATACACACACACACACACACACACACTTGGATACTCACTTACTCATGCTCATGCGAAGACTGATAAGCATACTTTGCAATTTGTTTGAGAACAATGATCGTAAAGTACATAGGCAAAATATAAACGCACATACGCCAAATCACAAAACGTACAGATTCGGAAGTGAAGACTGGTGCGCTTACTGTAGTAGTGAACAACACAGAGAAGTTCTTAAGAGAACAGACGATTGCTAAAGCTGTGTTACAAGTGTTTAGAGCGAGGATAAGGGCCAAACGGGACGCCGATGTTTCACATCCTTCGTATGAGAGCTTGGCTTCAGTAGCTACTGCTACGAATAGACAAGTGTGTTATATATAAGTATATATATATCACATATATATATGTTGTGCAGTATTCCGTTGTACTCACCTTACATCCTTTGTAGAAATGTATTTAGTTGTACTCACCTTACATTGGTTTCGTGAACTCTGTTCAGACACAAACACTGGTTTGAAGTACGCTCATAAGATCATATATACGATGCTACATATGTACATAAATCACAATACTGGAGACATCGCATTCTGTTTTATATACAAGACTCTGATCCATGTGTTGCACTCACCGTCATCTGTGAGATGCTTATGTAATATGTCTTACATACTTGTCTCGCAATTCTCCATTTCCTGCATACAGAATACCACAGTGACTGCCATGGACCCGGAATCGGACCTGTATGCCAAGCCATCCTCTACCAACGGACCCACACAAATTAACACACAACTACCACTGCGAAATGCCACACCTCCGAGTACACAAGGTTTATCCTCTCTCTTACCATTGCCCGTACCTTCCCTATCAGGTGTTGAATCAGAGAGTACAATGACGACTATAATAACAACCACAACACAGACGCACCCCGTTGGGGGTGCAGCACCATTGCCACCCCCAGATCCCTCGCCTGCATCGCTTTCGAGTGTTAGCGTAGGTCTCGGTCTGGATAATGTAACCTCTGCACAAAGTGTAACTCATTGTGAGCAGTGCGTTGATGTGTGCACATGTGGGGGCGTGAGTGTATCTCCGGATGAGTTTTCTGATAATTGCACTACAACAAGCACAGGGGAGATGACAACTGAGACTACAACTATAGTACAAGATAATCAATTTATGAATACAGTTGTAGAGGCCCCAGTAACAATAACGTTAGCAGCCGCCTTAGCAGAGCACGAGGCTGCGCCTCCAAACCCAAGACACGATATAGGGATGCAGAGAGGGCCAGGACGTCGAAAAGATAGTTATATCATGACCAGTTCAGGTTTTAGTGGGTTAGAGGAGCGTATGGATACTGATGACGATGTGAACGCTACGTCTGAAAATACCGAAAGAAGTGCGTCTAGTTTCGACTCGATCTTCCCGAGTATTAGTATCAATAGTAGTGAGTTTTTGAGTTCCTCCGCGGATCCTTTGTCAGATTCCTTGCAACCACGCATGCCCATGAATACATCCTCTCACACATCTAAAAACGCACTCGAGGTACCTACACAAACACACCCAGCCAGTCACACGCCGACAACTGTGAATACAAAGTCATCTATGCAAGATGTCACATGCATTGATGATAATGCCACTAACGTAACGGACACTAGGTTGGATTCGTTGTCAGGCGTTGCTGAACATGATAATACACATAAATCCTCCTCCAATACACCCACTAAGACTCAAGTGGTAACTGAGATCACAAGCTCGCCTTTGTCTATAGTTGCGGTGACAACGACAACGACAACTACATCGGAGAAAGTGCATAGGACAAAAAGTTCGGTTTGCACCACTGCGTCGGATTACTGTGGTACTTCTGATGATCCTTTTGCTCGCCTTGTAACGACTACGAAGGTATGTTTAATATATATGTATGTAGCCATAGACATTCCGTTTGAATATGGCTCCTAAAGCATGTATATTATATTATGTATATACGTATTCATATACATATAATATAGTAAGCACCAGCAAAAGTATTATCTCAATGAGAAGAGGTTTGCCTACTGAGTACATTGACAACAAAGTCTATTTTAGATATAGATATACATCATCTTACACGTAATCCACAATGATGCAAATAGACTACAAACGTATAATGCATACAACATACATGCACTCATGCATTTGTATATATAAACCGCAGGTTCCTTTTTCAGAAACACCCTCAGTATTAATGATCGAGACAGATCACGATATGGATGACATGGATAATCCAACTGTTGTAAAGAGGGAAACAGGCACAGAAAACAATACGATTACAACTATTAATGCACTGCAATCCAGGGGTATATATATGTGTGTGTCCATAGGATGATGAACATGCAGATGTGTGTGCTTTACGCAGAAATACACGAACCTGTATGAAGGAGAAGGAGTCGATCACACAACACATAATTATTTATTCGCTGGAAATTATAAGTATCTAGAATATATGTGCGAGTGTACGAGTTTGGTGTTTGTGTGTGTTTATTGGAAAGCCGAGAGACAGCACATTTGTTTGGAGTCTCTTCGCTGATATATATCAACAGATATGTCAATGTATCATACATGTTAAGCTGCATATGTGACGTAGAAAAGGCAGATACGGCGCTGTCTTACACAGTCAGTGCTGATCGCCCCGATACAGTCTGCGAGTATGAAAATGTGAGTATGAGTGGAAATGAGTGTGGCGAAAGTGCCTTGTGCACAGACGTGTAATTGTGTGCGAACTCGCTCAAACACCAGTATTCTTAATACAGATTCAGACGACACTGTGAATGACAGAGGAGATGTCGGAGATAGTGTGGACGACCAATCGAATGGACGTACTAGTAAAACGACCATAAGTATATCTACATACACGGAAGCAACAGGTGCTACAACAACTATATCCACCCAATCCACAGAAAACACAAACGTAGAACCATCCACTGCCTCACAAAATGAACGTACATCGCCTACGGTTAGCGGCGACAGTGGGAAGCAAGTGTTTAGTACGAGTACGAGTGGGTGTGAGACGGACAATGTTCGTAATGTATTGAATACAGTCTTGAACGTAGGTCTCGATGAGCAGAATAAGCCTATGAATACACAATTGCATACGAACATTGATAGTGTTGGACATGATTCATCTGTGATTCATGAGAAGGAGAAACGATTTTCAGATAAACAAGCTGCCCAAGGAACACATAGATACACTAGTGGTGTTCCTCAGCCTCATAACCCAGATTCGAAACAGTCGAAGAAGAAGAATGGTAGCATCAATCATTTTTTGTTAGCCGATGTAGACGATGCGTTCAGTAGATGTATTCTCGATGGTATGGACGCTTATGTAAATATGGTGACAAATACTGTCACACCACTTATCGATGCCGAATTCTCCGTTTTTATAGGTATGTCTGCCTTTCGTGAATTTATATCTCCTATGTATTGTTACTGTCGTGTTTTTAACATGTGGATATCTCTTTTTGACCATAGTACACATATATAGATTTATCTCATGTTGTGTACTATAATTACTAATTCATAATTCGTTTTTAAATACGTGTAGAAATATTAAAACGACCAGATGATCTTCTCGATGTGATAACTCCAGTACATTCGGATAGATTGCTAACTGTGCTCATCAAGCACGCGCAAAGCTTTGGATACCAAGACAGACGTCTGTGTTGGTCGTTCCTTATGACACTGAGTCGCATTGTGTTCCCTGGTGAATTCTCTGAAGATGGCCAGGTAGTATATTATGTGTATGTTGATGAATTGGCGTGCTTGGATGTATGAACATACACGAATGTATGTAGATCTAAGATCGCTTGGGTCATACACTGCACAGTGCTATTCATGCGTATGGCGCCATTGCAGTGTTTGTTTCGAGCGTCCATTGAGCCTACATATGATCTACATAAATCCAGCATTGTGAACTGCAAGATAGCTAATTTTGACTTGCACTTCCACTTTGGTTTATACATCACATAACTATGAACAAGAAACTACGGGAGAGAGAGTTCAAGCGTTATTTCCACTCTACCGAAATCCCAGCAAAGGAATTAGAGAAGCAACAGAATGAATTGTGCGATGTGGGCGTGGTCTCCCTTATTGTGTCCCTCGTAAACGTAAACCCTGATGCCCTCGTGTTCTTAGAATGTATACGGTTGGCCATTGCTGTGTTGGAAAACGGTATGTTGCCCCTCTAGCAAACATACATAAAACAATATATACATACAAACATACATAGATACTCCACACCCGCGTTGACTTTGACGTCTGGCAATTTTATTGATGACTATTGGCCTGTTAAAAAGAGGTGCACACCTCAGTGCATACATGACGTATCTATTCTCGACAACTTTTTTATTCTGTTTTGTCAGTGAGTGGAATTTTATGTTCACATACTTACACTGGTCATATGTAGGTAATCGAACACTTCAGGAAGCCTTTCTAAACGAGTTTAAATCTGAACGTGGGGAGACTTTCCTGGGTGAATTACATACTCACATACAACAGAGTCTCGAAGACTTGAAAGCAGGATATGCAGAGGGTATTGCTATGAATTCTGGACCGACACATAACAAGCTTACAAATCATGCCACCATTCAGGCTATTTTGAGGTACATGACATCTTCTTGTGTGTATAGTGAGCTACATCGAATAGTCTGACCATGCTAGAGCCATGTAAATTCACCCTACATGTCTAAACCCCTAAACCCTACATGTCCAGTTTACTCGCGAAGAGTCGATAAAGTGCATCGTGTAAAAATGTTTTTTCAAAGAAATATCCTCACAATATGCAACCCTGTGACTATTAATTTGACACGTATACAGATTCCTCCAACTGCTTTGTGAGAATCACAACATACAGCTACAAGAATATATTCATAAACAGAGCATTGGCCCTATGGGCTCGTCGGGAAATCTAGTCAACGACGTTCTCATGTATTTAGATGGTGTGTGCGGGAGCGCCACTCATGCGGTATGTAAATTTGTTCACACGCACGTGGATATCGCACTCTTGGTTGATCATACACACTGATAGTACATTGTCCATACATTCCACTGATTGTATACATTAATATACATTGTGCGCGCACTACATACATTCTTATGATTATCTGTGTGGATACATACACGACATAAACGTGCGCACAAACAGCACATAGTCAGTACATACAGAGTTTTATATTATGTATATTATACAGGTTCAACTGGATGATGCCCACGTACCTATGGTGAACGCGTGTCTCATCACACTGACGGAGTTCTGCCAAGGGCCTTGTCCTGCCAATCAGGTATTTTGTAGCCACGTATTTCATTCCAATGTATTCATTTGTAAATGCACTTGTGAATTACGCATAAGAAGTATGTAGTGTAAATATCTCAGTAACAATGTTCCAGATATATCGGCGTCGATGGCATTAACACATATGTGCGAGTTGGTGCATACAAACGTTTACAGCGTTGCTCTTTTACGTGAATCTCTTGTTTAGAATCGCCTGAGTGATGTATTTACTTCGTATAACCTCAGATGACGATCCAAACAACTGCGTATACACAAGTGCAAACATACGAGCATACAAAATGTATGCGTAGTTCATGTCAAGTGTACCACATTACACTTTAGCAAGACCCTGTTGTAAATGCTTTTTTAGAATTTCACAGATTGTGTTTAGATCGTGATCTACACAATGCATAGCTAATCGTATTACAATTGCAACCGAAACTGTACGGATGGTATTCAGTGCCTACAAATACAAAATAGTATAACTTGCATTTATCACGAGATTACGCGGCTCACTTAGTTTATCTCTACATGCCCTGGCATTTACATATGCTATTTCGCAGGATGCGATTATAAGTCATGAAAGTCATTGCATAGATGTGATAGGTTCCCTTATCACCTCCGACGCTGGTCTTCTGGCTAAAGGTCGATTCGACCTTGTGCTTAGTTTGAAGGTATCTGTATAGATATGATGTTTATGATCTATGGAGTGAATATTTGATGGCTGCATTCACTATTTGTATACGCAAATTGTGTAAATGTGTGCAATCACATATTTTAAGCCAAGTAAATTATACCTTCATGCTTCAGTGTGATGTTATGTATGTTGAACTCTTCAAGATGTACGTTACGCCCATATCGATAATGACGAACAAGCCTCGTCCGTGGAAATATATGACATACTTATATTTTCATTGTTCCATATATAGTACTACGCTTCCATCCTGCTATTGAGTGTGATGGAGAGTAGAGATACAACGGACATACCCGAGCGCGTCGTCTACAACATCGACATCAACTCATTGGTGGTACAAGTCACAAACATATGGAACTTGTACATAAACTACGATAAGGAACCCGTGAGTGGTATTGCCAAAGATGACATCCTGGAGGTGGGCAAGAAGGTGTACTTGCTCGTGAGTGAGATATCGAATTTCAGTCCCGCTATAGCGCAGGCCTTGAGCATAGATGAGGTACATGTGTGGGCGTGTGTATGTTTTTACATTGGTACTTATATGACGATTCAAAGCTGTGTTTGATGTCGATTAGAGAGATCATTTCACGATCCCTCCAATATGTAAGTAGAAGGACTCTGACTATGTGCTCGCATGCACATGACTAGAACGTTGAGAGTTTACTAATATATTCTATACATACTTGCACATACAGCCCGCCTTGCAATGGTTTGAGTCATGTACGCGACATATTGAAATTGTGAGGGATGGTCGGTTAGAAAGGGTTACTTTCACTGTGCCACCCATATGTGAGTTCCTAACAGAACAAGCAATGGAGGCAGTCTTGGCTAATACACGCAGAGACGAGCAGGGGAGTAAGATTGCATATCTTATGGAATGCCAAGATGTGTTGTATACCAAGGTGTGCGTTTCTGTGATTTCTAGGGAACATTTCCCAAACATATGATCAATGTGTCGTATCTGATGAGTATGAGTTGTCTACGAAGTTATTGCTGTGTGTCACCGCATGCTGTAGTGACGCTCATTCAAGGAAAACATGTGAACTCAAGAGTGAAGCAGTAGATTGGTTCATGATAGTCCGTTCTTCATTCATAAGTTCTTTCTACGAAACATGTTCAGATGATATGGCATAACAAGCTTCAACTATATCCGTTCCTCTACCGGTTATCGAAGGGGTTTACACTATCGTGTCGGCTGTCATTTGGATTGGTCGTTATTATTAATATTGTCATTGTTGGCTTTTACCCTTTCAATGGTATGTATCGTGTATAGTGTCAACAATAAGAATTTGGTCAAGATGTTTGTGTACATGTGATATGTGCATGTATTCGTATTCGAGTATTCGTATCACGATATACGTGTCTATGTTGTGTACGATTAGTAATTGTATTGTTGTTGAACAATATGAATATTGTCAAAATATTTGTCTACATGCGATATACGTATGTATTCGAAAAGTAGTGATAGTACTTGTGGCGAGAAAAGTACATTGTAGTTTGGTACGTTTGATATAGTGCATGACATTTTTCTATTTCTCCCTCATGTTTTCAGAGCAAACAGCTTCAACCGAGTTTTGGATACAATTCGTCCTCACATGTAAGTATGTTCGTTGCCACGTTCATAGCTATGTACTTTCTCTTACACTACATATTGGACTGGTTGGGTCACCTAATAATGTACTCGTTGTGACGTACATACAAAGATACATGCACACACTGATAGAACCAAGAAACTACATCATCATGAACACTTGTACCAGGCATTCCCGGGCATACGCACGCATACTTACATAAACAAACCCTAAACCCTAAATAATCATGAACGTTTGTACAGTGCTAGGCCTATGTGAGCTTTGCTTATCTCTAGTCGTGCTCGCATCGTTCCTAGGCAACCATGGTGGTCGACTCGACAAACACCCAAGCGGAACATCTCTTATGAGAAATCTATTAATGTTGAAGGACTTTCATTTAATATACCATTCGTTGTTTGTCGTGGTGGTTCTTATGGGCCTGAGTGTGCACTGTTTCTTTTATAGGTATATATAGACACCCGAGTATGCGAACACATGTTTTCGCGCACACATACCACAAACAAAATTGATGTATGCTCAACTGAACTGGCCATTGTTGAGTTGAATATGAGATGCTATGCTGGACAATAATTTTTCTGCAAGTTTTACATTTGTATTGCATTTACAGTTGTGCTTTTAAATTATGTATACACATGCATCCTAGGACATGCTTGATTTATTCACGCATTTGCTTGCTTACGTCGTTGTCTAATATTCTTATACCATTTCATGACGCATTAGCTATCCACATTAATTATGGTATTGAATTGAATACATTTATTCGTTAAATGTTCATACACATACTCTGCTGTTCAACTGTGTTTTCGAGAAGATGAACTTTTGAGTTAATATTTACATTCTTTAATTGCACATATACATACAGTTTACTACTTTTCGATCTTGTTTTCCGAGAAGATACATTGAAAAATGTAATACGATCGGTGACCCGCAATGGGGTGTCTATCCTTCTCACCGCGCTTCTGGGCCTGATTATAATATACCTGTTCTCCATTGTCGGATTCGTTTATCTGCGAGAAGACTTTACGATTATGACTAACAACGGCGAGGAAGAGTGGTGTGACACACTCTTGATGTGTATTCTCACCACAATGAACAATGGTATGTGTTTGTTCGTTTGTGCCTGTATGTATTTCGAAACTGTCATCAACATCAAACGTATTTTTTGTTGTTTTGGGGGTTTTGTACAGGTCTTCGCAACGGAGGTGGTATTGGAGATGTGCTTAGGGTACGGTCAAAAGATGAACCATTGTATGGTGGGCGAGTACTGTACGATCTTACGTTTTACTTCGTAGTCATAATTATTATTATGAACCTGATCTTTGGTGTAATTATCGATACTTTCGCCGATCTGCGTGCGGAAAAGAACGATACGGAGGTATGTTCGCATGAGGGGAGAGGGCAGTGGTGAGTAACATATGAGTTTGTGTTCTGGTTTGTGATTTAACCTACGCCTTTTAGTGTTGTACCAATCCATTCTACATCCCTCAAACACCTCAATCAACTCTTTGTATTTTATCTTTCTTACTCTGACACTCATTCCACATTACCACTGGAATGCACGTGTGTGCATATTTGATGATTACATGAAATCACAAACAGGACAATATGAAAAATACGTGCTATGTGTGTGGACTTGGGCGAGCAGCCTTCGATAACAGTATCAGTGCAACCACATTCGAACAGCACACATTGACTGAACACAATGTGTGGGATTATGTGTATTTTATGACGCATTTACGAATAAAAGACAGCACTGAGTTCACTGGGCCAGAGTCGTATGTAAAGAAGATGATTGATACGAGAGATAATTCTTGGTTTCCTCGAATGCAGGTATGTATGTATATGTGCTATCCATTGCAGGTTGTGGCGCACGAAGCTTAGATTTGCATATGTATACGTCAGCATGACAACGGTGTTCATTCTCAAACACCCGTTGATGTTTTGTTCTCGCAGGCTATGTCTCTGCTTCATCGTGGAAAAGATGAGGACCAGGCGGATATTCGAACGCTAAAAGTCGAGTTGAGCCAGACGTACAATAAGCTGGACGACCTCACTAATGAATTGGTATGCATGTTTGCTGTTATTTAGAGATCATCATTATGTCCCACGTACAGCAACTGCATGTATGTACCATTATTAAAATATATGCAATGATTGTTTAGGTTCTTGTGATCAATCCGGCACTTTTAGAATGTCTAGAACGACTTGTTGCTAATTTTTGTACATGTATTCTGGGTCTGTTTCTATAGCCAATGTAATAAATTTTGTGTCTTTATCTGTCAAAAGTTACATAAGTTGTATCATATATGGGCATTTCTTCTCTTATCTCCGTAATGTTCTTAAACGTGTAAATCGTGAACTGTAGGTGTCCGTCCAGAGGTCGATCAAGTCTCAACATAACAGCCAGGCTCGCGAGGCACAACGGAGAGATGCGAAAAAACGTATCGCTAATCAATACGCAATCAGTACAGATGCGATGTAAAAATATACTATTCGAGTGCCTGTGTGTAGAAATGAAATTAGAATTCATATCAATCAAAGTAATATACATTTAAGACGTCTAAAAATATAATGTCAGGTCTATTATTATACATGTCTTTATTATCAAATGGACTAAATTTCATTGAAAAGCTTCATGAACTTGTAGGCTTAGACGGATTCCTCTCCCTTGAGAACTATTCAATCAAGATTGCAGTAAGGACCACAAAAGAAGAAACAAACATTAACAGAGCGTATTGATACATATTCAGTGTGATGCTCTGCGTGAAAGTTTGTGTTAAATGATGAAGAAGAGTACCGAATTTAAGTTGTTGTCGCCTGTGCATGCATGTAATGAATTGATTAATTGAATAAAAAGACAACCGATCTAAATACAACGGAGATTAATTGGTGATTCATGGAACGTGGTGCACATGGTATAGTAAAAATTATGGTGCCTTGAACAAGAAAAACATGTCCTCGACAACGTCTACGCAAATTTATAATTGCCCTTACGTACGAATGTCGAATAATCAATAGCGCTTACAGTATACGTGCAATATGTTAGGTAATATTGCGAGGAAACCCGTAGTGAGGCGAAGTGCAAGGCAATCCGAACATTTTTCGAAACGCCTCAAAATAAGCATGTTCTTTCTACATCAAGAAACTCCGTTCAATATATATATTTATCACAAGATTTCCTCAACAGTTTTGCAACAGAGCGTCCACAGTTTCCCGCTGTCACAGTAAGTAAAAAACAGGCCACACCATAATGGAAACAAGAATAAGTAACTACAATATCTCCACTCATGTTCCGTTTCCACATTTTGAATATTTGGGTTCAATAATGAGAAACAACAGATTGCACAAGAGGTGGTCGATTATACTTGTATGGGCCTTTGGTCGACACAGATATACTCTCACTCACGTCATAGACAAATACATCACTATCTGATGGATTTTTCCGTACCATGGGCGTTTTTGAGACCATACAAAGTTAAAGTCCAGTTAGTGGACGTGATGGATTGGCTTTGAAGTTTGTTTTATTCTATGCCATTATTGTAGTTAATGCCATAGTTGTACTGCTGTAGTTAGTGCCCTAGTTATATTACTCGTAGTGAATATGAATAGGGCACGTGGGCAAAAAGATGATGCGGTTTAACAATGGTCCACACGTGTTTTTGACATTGAAAGGTATTTCTATAGGACAAAAACACACGCACGCCACCACCCCCAACATACAAACGAATGCCCCTCAAAAGTCCCTCCAACCCACAATGCCCAAATACACACTGCTACTGAAAACGTGTATAAGTACTGGCGAGGACTGGATTCTTAAAACATTGACCTTACTCTACAGGATTTCATTTCTATAGTAAGCGTCTGTATCTTGTTCTTTCCGAACTAGACACATTATTCAGACTCGATGACGAGGCTGATTCTTATGCATGTACTTGGATGCGGGCGTTTCCTACTCACTTTTTGTGAACAAGTTCGCCATTGATGATAATCATCATGCAGGGTCTCACTGAGAGTCCGCTCTTTTCATAATATTGAAGTTTAAAAGTTAGTTCGAGCCGTCATGTATTGAAGTAAAGCACGGTCTCGAACTTTCGTCTTGAAATGATACCAAACATTAGTAATCACATACAAGTGTGGAACATTAAATATTATAGACCCAATGATGATTTACTGATTTCCCATTCTGGCCTACTTAGAGGACCTGCTCTACATCAGTTAGAATCCTTGCCAACGTCCATTACAAAAAGGGTACCAGCTTTAAACAATGCCAGACCCCATGGTTAAGCGACAAGACATCAACTATACTACAATAGAAAGGACATGTTGATGGAAGATTGTGTGGCGTAATTGGAGCGTTGAGCTAACTAACCAACTCATTGTACAAGTGCAATATTCAATAGCTTGGTCTGCTGTTCAATGTGGTGTACAATTAATTCTGAGTTCACGTAATTTGCAAACATGTGTACCCTCGTCCTTCAGTACCTCTGGTGCTAAAATAGTAGTGATGCCTATCACCACCCCAATCCCCGCACTGACGTTAGCTTGTATACCAGATTTGGAGTTTGCAATGGCCACACATCGACTCGATTTCAATACCAGCTGCCGAGCCCATCTAAGTACGGTTCAGTAGGGCTTCGCGTGTACACACTTACCCAGATATGACTTACAAGATCAACCAGGTTAATCGCATCGAGTATGCTTTCAGCGTTTTGACGAGGGGCATTCGTCAC
Source organism: Creolimax fragrantissima (assembly GCA_033442365.1). Classification (NCBI taxonomy): domain Eukaryota; class Ichthyosporea; order Ichthyophonida; genus Creolimax; species Creolimax fragrantissima. The sequence goes on from JAWQFL010000012.1 coordinate 1,062,201, forward strand.
ACACCTGCGTCCCAAGTTGCATCAGGTTAAGAATTTGGTAAATCCATCAGACCTTCAATCGGCTGAGTTAGTGTTGAGCCCAATCAGCATTGCAAGAAACTTTCTTTCCTTCTCCCATTTTGGAAACACTCTCTTCATCATGTGTTTATCATTGTTCCCACATATATGCTCTCTCGAAACAGGTTCCTACGCGAACCCATCCAAGCATGCTCCATGCTATGTTCTTGCATATCCTCAAAAGTGTAAGTAGTCATTATCAGCAAGTGTACCGTCCATATCCAGAAGAAGTCCTTTAAACATAGTCGCACTGGACGCAGACATTTTGTACTACTTATTATAAATACATGCAACGAAGCTCTGTCAACATGTATAATTATACATATATATGTGTAACCATTATGTGGCAATGTGATGTGTTGGTGAATACTCTCCTTAGCGTTGAAGTTTATGTAGTTATAACAAAAAATATCTACATGATCACGTAATATAACACTATAACGCCTTAACCATGTGGTGTGTCCAGCACATGTTTGATTGTAATACAAACTTGCGCTATGTGTACACTGCTAAATACGTTTTGTTTGAATTCCTTACCTTAGCGTGTACGAATAGTACGCCACTTTGCCATGTTTCATAAATAACGAACAAAACGGAAGGTACGTGCATAATTTCGCTAAAAGATATGCTTGTTCGCCACAATAGAAATACAACAATCGTTCTATTTGTTTATCGGAAGTTTTATATTAAGTTTGTACAAAGCTCCTTTCGTAGTTAAACAGGATAAGTGTACATATCCCACGTTACGAGACAGGTATCAATCAATGTATTTGTATTATGATATGAAACCGAATTAGATTTAGATAACATATAAAGTACCATCACGTTCACTCCACTCAGCCTCGGAATATGTATCACTTCTCTCGCCATTAAAGTCGTAAATATTCGACAGACCCAAATCACGAAGTGCCGTGTTGCCTTCGAACACGCACCCACCTTCCAAGATGACTGTGCCGTTATACGGGCTATTGCTCCATCGACTTAGAACACCACCAACGGTTGTTGCGACGTTAGATTGGAAAACACCGTCAAACTCTAGCACACTGCCATAATCGTGCATGTTGGTAGCTACTACGCCACCACGGCCTTGGGCAACATTGCCCACGAACGAACCGTTCATCTTCACGTACGACTGCTCAAACAATTGCAATATACGCACTGCACCAGCCCGACTTCCATATCCGTCATCTATTGCTTCATTCTCGCGATAAAATCCATCAATAATCATATTTCCAAGAACGCCTTGAACATTCACAGCACCACCCTGATTCGCCCTGTTCTGTACAAATTCCGCGGAAAGATAAATATTTCCTTCCATGTAGTCGAAGTAAATAGCACCACCACCACTATGCAGTGAAGCGTTAGGATAGAATGCAGTATTGTTTGAAAAGTAGCCATCGATTATAATCTCTCTTTCGAAAGGAAGATAAATTACAGCAATCGCGGCACCACCAGCATATCTTCCTGTCTCGTTGGTGGACATTGTCAGGTTGTCAAAGACACAATCCGCATCCACATATAGACCAGAAGATTGCCCAACAAATACTCCAACTCCAGGACGTGTTGACATCATATCGTACATGATAACGTTTACGAGCGTAAGCTCCAACTTTTGATCGCCAGAGTGTGTAACGTTACCTAGACCGTGGAACGCAGCACCCTGCTTTTCCTCATTGGTAGTGATTGCAAGATATTCGATTCGAACTACTTGCTCTTCTGGGTTTGTGGCTTCCAAGATGGCACCTGTAGGTGAATCGAAATCGGCGACCAGAACAGCACGTTCAACATCACCACCACCGCAAGTAACACCAGTAAACCTCAAACTTGTATTGAATTGAACTGTTTCTTCGACGTAGTAATAGCCGGCAATGAAAATGGTGTCTCCATCCACTGTGTTGTTAGCGGCTTCTTGTAGCGATGAATAGCACTCTCTGTTGAGGATTACACCATCGCAATTACAAGCATTTACTGTATCTTCAGGCAACACGGGCTTGGGAGTAGAATCTGGTTTTTGCGAGCAACAAGTCTCCTTATCGCATGCGGGCAAGCTGCCACATTCATCTCTATATCTGCAACATACCGTTCCGTAATTTTTCTCGTATCCTTCATTACACTGAAGTCCCCACTTGTCCTCGCATTGAATTGTATAGTCAATTGGCTCAGGTGAAGGAGATGGCTTCGGTGTTGCAGAGGTTTGACTGTTTTTCTTCTCGCAACAGTAGCTTTCTGTGCACTTCGGCAAAGAACCACAGTTTTGCGACCAACGACAGCAGGATTTCTCAACATCGATGTACTCTTGAGATGAACATTGATATCCACCTTCGTACCATTTCGTTATGCAGTTAATGCAATGGTTTACTGGTTCATAGCCATCATCATCATCATCATCATCATCATCATCATCGGCCTTTGGGACTGATGATGGAGAAGGAAGAGGGCTTGGCTCTGTTTTACAGCAATAATCATTAGTGCAGTGAGCAAGAGAACTACATTTTCCGTAAACACGACAGCATTCCTTCTCTTCATGGACTCCTGCGGATGTGCATCTCAGTCCGCCCTCGGATTCTTTGATATCACATGTAATACTCTCATTGGCAGGAGTAGGAGCAGGAGATCGAGAGGGAGAGGGAGACGGAGTCGCACTTGCAGGTACGTCCTTGCAACAAGTCTGTACTGAGCACCTTTCTAGATCTTCGCACGTATCAAAACGACAGCACTCTTTGTCCTCGATGATATATTGGTTTCGACCACAAACTAATCCTCCTTCAGATCGACTCGCATCACATGTAATGTCATCATTCACAGGAGATGGCGACGGGCTTGATGATGGTGTTTGAGAAGCGCTCGCTGAGGGTGACGGGGAGACGCTCATAGAGGGCGATGGACTAACAGATGGACTGGCAGAGGGCGACGAACTAACAGAAGGTGATAGAGATACACTTGGAGAAGGTGATAGAGATACACTTGGAGAAGGTGA
>JAWQFL010000012.1:1065434-1087934 GCA_033442365.1 Creolimax fragrantissima
TAGAGATACACTTGGAGAAGGCTCAGCTGACTCACTGGCGCTAGGATCCGCGGTAGCGCTTGGATAAGACGAGCTTGTCTCATAATCTGGTTCTTCGCTCATGCTAGGTGAAGAGATTTCTGAAGTGCTAAAATCAATGTAACTAGGGCTAGGGCTAGGGTTAGGACTAGAGCTTGGGGTACCATATCCATAGTCGCCTTCCGGGCTAGGGCTAGGACTAGGGCTACCGTATCCATAGTTGCCTTCCATTTGATAGTCAGCTTGGAGAACTAAATCTACGGGGTCTCCCAGTTCATTGAAGAAATACCCATCTTCGTTGACGTACACAGGAAGTCCATCCACCAAGATAGGGCTACCGTCCAAAAGAGTCAAAGCGTCTTCGTCGTCAACAAAGATAGGACTTCCAGCTCCGTTAAAAACTGGATTTCCTTCTGTGTCTATCAAAGCAGAATTTCCGTTACCATTCACTTCTTGAGAATGCGCAAGCGCGGACAGCGCGAACAACGCAACGAACTTGTAGAAGAGTTTCATAGTGCGTGCTCTTCACTAATGTAACATTTATTTTTGCGAAGAGACCTATGTTGTGTTTTGACAACTGTCTTGTTCGTTTATATAACTCAAACTGCTAGCATAATTCTCCTCGAGAAGATACTGCACAGTGAGCGGGTGAATAAACCTTCTACTGTGGTTTATTCAAAACGATTGCTTTTAGAAAATGTGCTCATGATTCTCCGAAAGGGCGGAGAGTCCTTCTGTTTAAACTTGCACTTGCGGTGGTAGTTCAAAAATTTACTTCGTTTTGATATTTGGAGTTTGAGAACGGTAGTTCTGGCATTAATGTCACGTTGGGAGTGACAATTTGCACAAGAAACGTTGTCGAATAGAAACGACCCTCGGTGCTTATGGTGTGTCTTTAAAGTACCACTCTTGTGAATTTCAGCTAGTCCTCAATAGATCTATTCCAAAGTGGATTGTCTTCATTTTTATTGGGTTTATAACTACTATAACGTTCTTTTTCCTCGGTTCTACGAACACACCGACACAGCTCTCATTAGTTTGTTCATGAAAAAAGGAACACTGCGAGTGTACCAAACATACTTGAGTAGTGTGGGCTCTGTCACGAGATACTATAATGGGAAGGTAAAGTGAGAATAGATTTACTCTTAGATCTGCCTCGCGGGAACAATCGCATGTGCATCCGTGCAATTAACCCAATAATGCATGCCTCCAATCATGCGTGATTGCTGCTGTTATCGTCCTACATCAATTATCTTATTAGTTTTGATTGTCTTTCTAATTAAATAATCATCTACGGACTACGGCTGACCTTACCAAGCGGAAATCCTTCAACTTCTTGCTTCGTTAGACTTTTACTTTAAACTACGTTTTACGGAAGTATCGTATTTATAATTAAGGAGCAATGTATAGGCAAATACAAACGTGTCCATTCTCAATTGTATGAATCTTGATGACTATTATGTGCTTGCACCCACTAGTTCAGTATATTTTGGGGTTACCACAATACCAAGTTGGTCATATACATATTGGTGATGGAACTTCCCACTAATAATGTATAGAAACAAATCAATATCATGAGTATTTGAAACGTGACGAGCAGTATATTTGTGGTAGCGTTTTAAACCAATACTCTTCGTACACTGTGTTATCGATTTTCCTGCAATCAATAGAAAAAACAAAGTATATACTTTCGTGTATCTGTTCATGGCGCATAGGGGTGTTGGCGCAAAGGGAAATGTAAAAAACAGTGTTTTGTAAGTAAAAAAACTTAAGTACACGTAGTCTACATGACGTGGTGTAGTATGTTCGGTAAAATATTTCCCCAGCATAGTTTAGTAATATTGAAAGACTCAACAACAATCTCGACACACATAACATACATACAGATCGGCTTACATTACATGATAATTATGATAGGTGAAAGAACCGTGGTCGGAGTACAATATACTTGAACTAGTTATATAGATGCATTACAAAGGATCTTGTGTTCGGGGATATGACCCATAAAACTCGTTTACTAAAGATTTATGTAGTTTATTACGTAGCGATTTCGTCCGTGTGCATGATGTGTCTGACTTATTAGGTGTCAATCGTTAACAGACGCTATGACATGTTATGTTAATATCCAAGTGGCAACATACAACTGGGCGGTATACTCAATAGTACTCTTGCCATTTCTAAAGGCACGAGCAACTGTGATTGCTAAATGTGATCTTCCCTTTCTCTTTCAGTTTGAGTAAAGGCAGGAGCAAGTGTGATTACTAAATGTGGTCTTCTCTTTCCGTTTCAGTTTGAGTAAAGGCACGAGCAACTGATTGCTAAATGTTGTCTTCTCTTTCTCTTTTAGTGTGAGTGTAGCTTCACTTACGTCTTCAATTTAAGACAATTTAGGACATTACTCAATTATAAGATTCGCATTGCTAAACCCAAGACAACCTTCTTTATCAGAGCAGTGGAAAAATAAGTGATGTGTTAATAGTTACGTTGAGCAGCTCGATATGAGGTGATCGGAGTGCCATGCGTGGTCGCAAAAAGACTTTCGGACCAAGGCTACCAAGATTAACAAGAGATAGTCTTTTCCTTCCTATGATAATAATCAATCTATCTGGTCTCAAGGCCTGATGAAAATTGTCAAAAATAATGTCTCTTTGTTAACTCTCAAATATTCTTCCCAACGTATGACCTTTTATAGCTTTACTCTAGCGTGCTCAGTAGTTTCAGTCGCTTGATGGTTGATCTTTCTGCGTTCTCTGTTCAATTGTTATGTTCAGCCTTGTTGTCTGTTCGAATGGATATTGTATATTCCAAAGTACCATTATACAATGAAAAGGTGTGTTTCCCACTTTGTTGTCCAAACATCAAAGCTAATCAACCTTTCATGCTATATCACCTCTGGTTTTGCAAAGCTACGATTGATCCAAATCACGGTAGATAAACGACGATACACTTGAAGCACTTCCATGATTTCAATCCAAATGTCGAAACAGACAAAAGCCTTCAAAATTGACCTGATAGAAATAATGCTTGCCAGTCGGTGGATATAACAGTCAACATGTGTTCGGCTACCTAGGCTTCAGGCATACTATCTGCTACAATGTTATATTCGTAATAAATAGCTTCTGTGAAGACAAAAAAGATATAGTGGTTACTTCTTAACCCTGAACTCTGAACTTGCATCGAGTAAACCCTCAATCCTAATTAATCAATAACCATAGCATTAGTAATGTTCAATCTACCGATGATACCATGAACTATAGGAACTAAGTATTAAATTGCAACCATTGAATAGAAAGTAGCTTGTTGTTCCTAGGTTGTCAATTGACCAACTTCTACAGGCGATACAATGCTACAGGTTCTGTTAATACATACAATTAAACTCTGAGTCTTCACTTTTGTAGTGAATATATGCACGTACAGTAGTACATATTACACGGACGCTCATGAACATCACTCACTGACTTATTACAGTATCCCCCTTTGTGCATGTTGCTGATATTTGGGCCTGCGTTTTACTTTCCGTGAGTTGTGGTTGTATTGTATGTACACTTACACTCACACTACTTGTGTGTTCTGCGAAACCACTGGCTTGAGTGATGCTGGAAGAATATAATGTCTTTCGTAGGTATGATAACATATACAAGTGTCACGGGGTGCTGAGTAGGACTGCTAATGAGCGCATTATTCGTGGCCTCGCGATGGATAAACATGCTTTTTGAAAGCTGGGAGGCAGGGTGCAAACAGTGTGGTGAGTCTGCTGAACTTATACACGTCTGTGCTGCTGCAGGCGAATACAACACTGGTCAGTTGAAGATCACAAATTCTTGCTTTGAATGGATAGTATAACTGAGGGTAATATTTCTTCTTCACCCTCATCTCCGTGCGTGTCTCAATCGTACAGTTGCACGTAGGGGAGGATAGGATTTATCATCTAAAATGAGCAATGGACGTTGTGGGTTGGGTTATTGGTCATAGATACACACATGTTAAGTATAATTTTTGTATGTACTAATACCAATAGTATTTAGCATTATTTTATCGGGGTAGACATGCTCTGATATGGTACTTTCGGTCTACCTTGGGCAAGAACGCGTGAACTTTTGACCAATCATGACCCAACCCACAATGTTCATATGCTCATTTCAGGTGTATGAACAGCACAGTAGAAACATAAGCTGTGCATGTCTGTGAATATGTATGAAAAGTCGTTTCTGAAGTTGACGAAATCCCGTCTAGGGAATTCTGTTGTTTTCTGTAATGTGTGAACGAACACGCAATTTTCTTGTGCAATTATACGAACATATGTATATATGGCCAGTTCCTAGCGTTTGTTGTTCGGGTGTACAAGTACTTTCTACTTGGACGTTGGTCTCGCGTTAGCGTTTTAAGGATTTAGTACATCAAATGACTCGTAAACAAACACATACACATGCATTCAATTGTATTTGAGATCTCCTATACCCTCGGCTACTGAGAATAGATATATGCCTATTCGTGTTCAATGGAAGTAAACATTACTTGGTTTCCGTGGTCGATAGCTAAGCCTACAATTTGTATACAATACAAAAATTAAAAACAAACAACTAAACATAATCTGCATACACGATATATATAGAAAGGTCATATGCAAATTCATGCATACGCCCAGTACTAACATGGAATGTGCTCAATTCTAAATAAAATCATGTATTGCGTTTAGATAAGAGTTTCTCTATCGTTTACATGCTGCCTACGTTGTTGAGTTTCAGATTCTTTCGTCCGCCCCTTCTGCTCAATCCGGTATCCATAGTCGTGTTTGGGAACACTAGCTAGTCAACACGAAATCACGTATATTTCATACTTATGAATGCACAGTATCAGAGAAGCATATTGTGTCACATCTATAGAGGCTTTGTTCTGGTATATATATCTAGTCTACGTTGCTGAGTTACTGGCACTCCCGCTCGAACCTCTTTGATTCTGTCTGGATCGATAGTTGCGTACACGATAGTGGTTTCATGCTCCGTGGTTGATAAAACCGTTCCCCTGACAATGTGAATATGTGCGAGTTTGTTATGTACACAAGCGTTATCTATACGTTTCTGTATTGAAAGTATTGAAAGCGTATTTATATGTACGTATATATTTCATTTGTGTACGACCTTTAACTCTGTTTGGATAGAAAAATATGTGCAGCTCATTTGCAGAAATCATAAGGTCTGCGCTCTTGTATACAATTTACGTAGATAGATATACATAGGCAAGAAGCCAAACGAACTCATACACATTGCATACGCCCAGCAGTATCTACATCAGCACACACACATACCATGGATCTACTACGGTGGAGTGGCCCCAGGCGACGTAAGGACCATTCTCGTCACGAGACCCACAAACAGCAGCAATGTACACTTGGTTATCTACGGCTCTAAAAGTAGAACACAACATGATATTTGCTGAACCGTGAGTAGTTATTGTTTGTGATATATACGATAACATGCCACAGACGCACATGCGCGTGGTGCGGATACGTGTACTAGAAACTTGCATGAGAATATAAAATGTATACATTCTCCGCATACTAGCGATATACATATACTACAGAAACTTCAGTATCAAAGAGTAGGGATACGACATAGTTTTTTATTACATTTACGTTACTTGCGTGGTATATATTTGATTGACATGAATACATATTTGTATTGAAAGGTGAATATGTACACGTATGTTCTGTTTGCATGTACTTGTGATGAGGTACATACCTCGCTCTTTGTAATAATTCCCAATGCGGTGGTCCAGTTGTCATGTTGAAAGCTCCAGGATAAACAATCAGATCACACCCTACATATAAAGATATGTACATATGTGTGTTTAGAAAAAGTCAGCGTGAAGCTGAGAGTGAAAAACTCAATGAGAGCGTGCTGTTTTTCACATATTTAAATTGTGAGCATGAATAGAGATATATTAATGGCAGGTGATTGATTAATTCTAATATACAATAAACGCAGTCACTTGAATGATTTAAAGTATGTGCTTACATACCTTTGTCAGCATATATATGTGCAAGCTCTGGGAAACGAATATCGTAACAGATTCCAATACCAATCTGAACGAACCAAGAAAAAGAAAGAAATGCAATTATCTTGACTTTGTATGTTGGTACGCATATGCCTGTGCGAATAGTTTAAACGCGAATGGTAACAAAATGAAGCACATGCGAAACTCATTATATAGAAATGCGATAGTTTTCATGTCCGCATTTGTATGCCATATATTTATGTTGTTCGCGAGAGTCTGATGCTAATTGAACTGTATGTACTAACAGACTCTACTACCAATCCGCAAATTACACATCCCTAGAGATGTACGAAGATCACTACGCATATTTTTGCCTACAACTCCGTACGTCTATCTCTAATCTGTACGTTCGCTTCAAACAAACAGCACCAGGTTGCACTCAGTTTCAAAATGTTTGTATTCAAGTGTTTTTCGCTCGGTATGCAAAGTATGCATCTGTATAAAATGGGGTATATAGCAAGCATGTGAAACCCACATCTACGTACATCCACACAAACAAATATACTCAAGATGTCCTGACCACCTACCATGCACTTGTCTGTTTGGAAGGTAGTAAAGCTGTTACCTTCAGTCAGTGTTTCACTTTCCTGAGCACAAACACCAGTGCAAAAAAATGTGATTCAAAAATATGCACAAACGAGTGAGCATACGAGATGTAGATGGTGTACATACATGTATACCATGTGCATGTATGCATAGTAACATTTTGTTTACATCAGTGCGTTAGGTGCATGCAGGTATAAAGATTACATGTTGTATATGCGTGTGCCTGATTGTGTGTAGACATTACCTTAAACCGAATGCCACCGGGAACATCGATATCGAACAAGTGGAGCTACAACAGGGAGCACAAACAACAGGTACAAATTCGGTAAGTGGGTGTAATTAAATAACGCAACAACGTTGCATCTATGAGAATGTGATACGTACATAGATGCGTGACAAACGTTGACAAACGTTTGGGCATATACATGTGAACATACGCTTGTCTACATACGCAATACTATAAGTAGACAGCTCATAAACTAGCAATAACATCGTATTTTAATTCGCACACACTCAAATAACAATGTCACGTCCATGAATAATAATAGCTTTATACCTACACACTCGGATATAGAAAAATACTGAATATCTTAAACGATATTGCTCGAAGCTGCATTATGTTATACATATCTACAAGTATTCCTACATGATCGGTATCACGAGAAATATTCGGATTAAACGTAAAAAGAATATTTAACTGCTAGTTTGGGTATGGCTGATGCAAATTATACAAGACGCCAATACACAAGCCAGCAATCTATAACATGCAGAAACCACAACGCACCATTTGGTTGTATATACAGAAAGCCTTTCATACTATTAGCTGCGACATAGACGCACACAACTCGCAATTGTCCTACCTTACGATGCGTAGCTATACGCTCACCCTCACGGTTGTACACGAGGCACGTATTGTAGAACTTGTCCTCGAATCGTTCTGGAATTGATCCTCCGACTAGGAACACGTTGTTGTCCTGACAGTAAGGACAACATATACACATTATTTACAGAGTAATATTGTTGTTTGGTAATACATGCAGTACTGTATACTCACGGAATGGACTGATGTTACATACATTCTGTATGAGCGAGTGTACGGAGATGATGTACGGTAGCATACGTATGCATATTGCACGAGAGGTGGCATACGTGTGTTCAGATACAGATTCACACATGCATGATTGACATACATTATGAGCACAAACACGCACACATAACACGCCCACCACCACATACACACAGGGACACACAACTTTATAATTTATATTGAGGCCCAAACATGCGCGTACCTTTGCCATTTGCGAAAGGGCGGTGGCCGACATACCAGTACGAGATTCTGCGTATTGCGGAAAGAACTTTGCACCATATGGGGAGTTAAAGCATTCCTGTAATTTGAATTCATATTTTATATACATATTAACTAAATTGAACTTAAAATGGTGTGTACGTATGAACTGTACACGTCTATCAAAGTTGATCCTTGTGAGCCTACGTATGGCAGCGAATTGGAAACGAACAAGATTTTTTAAGGGAAGCAGATTAGGACGAAAAATACTCCTGCGTCATTGTTACAGTGAGTCTACCCAACGAATAATGCTACGTATCCACATACACACGCCACAACACGCAAGCAACGCACTCGCGAAACTACACAAAGTATGGCACAAAGTACGTATATACACACAAATCTACGTACCGGAAGAGCAATCACCTCCGCTCCATTGCTTGCAGCCTCTTTTACCAGGTTAGAGGCAGTAGTGAGATTCGTTGGTACGTCATCACACGTGGGCATTTGAATTAAAGCCAGTTTAAACGCTGGGAAAGTACAGGGTGAAATGTATGTAAAATACAAACAAATATTTTGAGGTACAGTATATATAATTCAGTTAATGCTAGATTTATTCGTTGTCAATGTAAATCAGGAAGAAAATTGGTTGATTATGTATAAAACTTTACTAGGACGAACAGATAAAATTAAATACATACGTATATTCATCCTTATTCCGTTTTTCTTGTGTCGGTACAAAGTGTTTTGCGTGTGTATGACGGCACGACTACTCAGTTTAGGAAACTTTTCGGGAACACGTCCAAAACTACTTGCTGTGCTCACTAGTGCAGACTGATGGAACTATCCGAACTACGAGTATATTTTCGTGTGTAGAGATCAAACCATGCGATTGTGTATGCAAGTACTGATGGGCATTCGTTTGCGAGATAGGCGAGCATGCGGAGACTAGAGCACAAAAGAAAACCATAAAAAAAAAAACCTTTGGATCCCATGGCAGACATTCGGCGTGCAGCGTTGGCCAACATAGAATATCTTAAGAATCAGGGGTGTGCGTGTACGTGAACACTTGTGTGTGTGTGTATGTGTATATGTGTGTGTGTGCATCTGTTTACATTAATTGTGCAGTTTGGATGACATCAGACATTTTACATACTACAGGTATATGGCATGTCAGGGTCATATTGTGACCCTGAAGATGATTATGGAAGTCCCACCCATGCAAAAATGTTAGGGTCATATAAATACCCAACGGTATTATAAAACATGTAAATAGGGTCATTAAATAACCCATAAGCAATTTTGCAACGGAACGAACAAACATGCGTTCGAAGTGAACACACACACACACACACACACTCACTCACTCACTCAGGTTCACTCACTCACATACACACACATATACACACACACACTCACTCACTCAGGCTCACTCAGGCTCACTCACACACACACACACACACACATACACGCACTCACTCACTCACTCACTCACTCAATCACTCGTAGCAGTTATATACAGTTATTTTACATACACGTCATGCTGGTTTCAACCGTGTCCCCTACTACTGTTTGTCCAGTGTTTGACTTACCGTTTAGGGAGCGCATTCGTTCTGTCCGCTGCAGTCCTTATAAACAAAGTGCAGGGTATATGGCGATTGGCGGGATGAGAACAATGTCTGTAATAAATTTGAGGTATATATATATAGTTGTATGTTCTTATAAATATACAAGTGAGTGTGAGTGTAAGGGTGACAGACCTTTAGAACGAGAGTGAAGGACCTCCATTGCGTTACAAGGGATGAATTGGTTTCTTTGCACCCTCATCATATCTATATACCTGTATATAATACATATTACTGTAGGACGGTAGGAGTTTTTACTTATATAAGTACAGTTCTGCGTTCACCTACTTGTTTCACGGACGACGTTTTCGTACGTATTACAGTTTGAAACGTCGCAACATTTGGTACATGTTTGTTACAAGACTTACGAGTTGTTGGCATATACGCCATGCCACACACATCTGAAAATTCGTCGCTAGTACTACTCAATTTGTGCCAGTAGTGTTACGTGCAGTTCAATATTGAAATTTTTCTTACCTACACACTAAGCGTCTGTTCTTTCATGACTCCTGGCATCTCCTGTTGATAGTCCACTTTCGTAACTTACTTTGCCCCCTGTCTCGTTCACCGTGCGGTATACTAACATAGGTTGTTGTTGTCCATGTTTGGATTATTTCAAACACTTGCAGGATATTTACTCATCTAGGTGCTACTATAACATGCTGTCCTTATTCCGTCTTTCTTTGCGTTAAGTTCACAAAGTTATCTTCATTTTCACTAACTACACGCTATGTTAAACACGCTTCTCTGTTTATTACTCTTCACAGTGCTGATGATAAAATGAATGCTACTAATTTAATAGACTTTCACGTTGATGTCCCCGTGCATGTCATTTGCTGGTCACCTATTGCATCGGACGGCACTATGATGAGGTACGCTTAGTATACTCATGGACCTACACGGACGTTAATGTGTTCATGTACGTGAGTAAAAATTATCGTTCAAAACGATACATATTGTTCAATTTCATGCTAGTACTTCCCCTAGTGCTATTTTTATCACTGTTGCTGTGAATGTGCAATGATAAAGTTATGGACTGAGTAGATGGGCTACTCGTCTTTGTTAACGGTTATAGATCATTTACAAGGCAACTAAATGAACCAATAAACTTCATGGTTCTATTACATTGTATCACTCAGACACATGGCCGAGAAACCCACTCCTAGAATTGCATTGGCAGTAGCGTGTGGCGATAATATTATCCGTTTCTATGACAACCAGAAGCTCGTTGGTACTCTTGCTGGGCATATAGATCAGATCAATTGCCTAGAGTACTTTCCATCGAACGTGAGGTTCTTGGCATCATCTGGGGGTATGTATATATCATACGAATCTATGATGTTCACCAATATTCATGGACCAGTGGCATACACAAGCATAAAGCTTGATTGAGCATAGTGCAAGAATGTACATCATAACTTATTGAACCATACTCATTCACTATGTCGCAATACAGATGACTGTACACTGCTAATATGGAATTTAGATACCGGAAAACAACATGCGTCACTTGACCTTACATCTCCCGGAAAAGCGCTCAGATGGGGTCATGACAACACACTGAGTATTGCAGAGGCATGCGGCACTATACGCACATACAAGTTTAACGGCAATCTCGATAAATTTACGGCCGTGAGTGTCAAAATGTACAATCAGCCCTTGTCAGGTTGTAGCTGGAGTGAAAGTCATGACGTGAATGTGAATATGAATGTCAAGCGGTCAAGCATGATGGGCGTAGTGATGTCGAACGGTAAATGGCTATTTCGTGCGGTAAACAATGAAGGTATAAGAGATACGGATACAAGCCTAACCATTAGTCGTACAGTCGTTGGGGAGAGTGCCGACACAATCATGCGCACAAATAGTACACTAGACAGCCATGACAATATAGAGGAATGTAATGCTAGTGTGATGTTGAACGAAACAGAATTAGAAGGGCCACCCCAAAAGCTCAACGAGTTCGCGACCGGGCTCGTGTTTGCTCACCACAACCCGCACACGTTTGTTGTGTGTGAGAAGCAATTACGCCTGTACAACGTGTCAGATACGAACAAGGATGGTAGTGGTGTAAATGGAGTTGTGGAACGATACAAGCTATGCCCACTCCGTCATATTGATTTGGTGTCTCGTCCTGTTGCTATTAACTGGCACGCGACACAGCCTTGGCTGATTGTAGCTGGACAGCGAGACATACATGTGTTCAATGCCGACGAATACAAGCCTCTTGTACTGCGGTTGGCATGATTTTTATTTACCAATCACGTGCATGCGCATGATTACATAAGCATGTCTTTGTACGGCTATAATCGTTTTTTTCGTTCAGGGTAGCTGTAAGCTGACTCACGACACATCCGTGAATAGTAGTTTTGTAGCGGCAAGATCCCTGCACCGAACCTTTTTTCACAGACTAGCAGCATGTACCTGTGTGTTTGTGTGCATGTATTCCATACTCGTGTGACGTGTGTTAAGTACGTGTGCCCTCCCAAATTTAACCGGAACATTACATACTGAAGTTTACTGCTGTGTTGTGTGTGCGAGCACATGCTGCACACGCATGCAATGAAGAGCGTATGTGTTGGCGTTTAGTACGACCAACGTACGAGGTTACCATTGCCACTGTTGCAACACATTCTGTAATGATCACAATGTACACACCTCCACGCACCCACACCAGCAACGCACCAACACCCATATTTTACGGCACGTACTGCATACGTTTGTATAGATGAGTGATACATACACACGCGCTTGTGGAAAACTGAATGATGTACATCTTGAAAGATGAACATGCGAGTGTATTCACTCCTCTAATATCGCGACAGATCGCATCAATATAATCTGCGAATCCATTTTACGAATGAAAATAAAATATAGCAATTGTGCTAGCCATAAAATAGCTGTCACATTTATAACTCGTATATCTGGTATATATTCATTACAAGGACAAGCTTGTTTGCACGCGTGAACGTGCTGAAGTACAATCGAATTATGTTATACGCGCGTTCCGAGTTTGATAAGTAAAAGAAACGCACATTTAAACATTGAGCGTGAACAGCTTTAGAACCACTTCTATGATTCTAGTGCCTTGAAAATAGTTCTTGAGGAAAACTAGTGTTGTATTCACACACGCTCTCACATACAGTACATATGTTACATGCGTGTTATACGCTTACTGCTACGTACATGCACAAACACATACACACACACAGACAGATGGACACAATGACAGATGTGCACACGACACACGCACACACACAAACACACACACATGTACACACACAAACGCACTACATCGTATGCAGACTAGTTTGCAGCAAATCTAATTCTAAGTAGAATTTACCTCATCCCTCATTTGCGACAACTTCTGAAATCTGGATGTGCGTAGCAACTGATTTAACATTGCAACGCACATCTGATTTAACATTGCAGTAGCAACTGATTTAACATTGCAACGCACACACGGACGTGCACACAAACACACACACACACACACACTCACTCACACACACACACACACACGCACACACGCGCACACACTCGCACACACACTCGCACACACACACACTCACACACTTACACACTCACACACTCACACACTCACAGTCACTCACTTAGTTACGCGCATCAACGCGCACGTTATACCTGGAATAAAACGCTTGGTTGCATGCTTGTTTCCGGATTTGGATGCAAAAAGCACCAAATGTTTATTCTCTCTGGGGTACATATTGTTTGTGTGTAAGTATTGAAATATCCTTATCAAATGGAAGACGGCAATAGATGCATTCGCTTGCTTGTGGTAGGTGACAGCGGGGTAGGTAAGACCTCGTTTGTTCACGCTTTCTGCAACAAAGAAGTACCTAAAGACCCGTACGCTACGGTTGGATGTAACATCGACGTCAAGGTATATTTACACACGTTTGATGTATTAATGCTTGTTAATAATCGCTTGCGAATGAAGATACACCTGTTTTATGTAATACATACACACATATATATGGGGTGGGTAGGAGGAGGAGGAGGAGGGGGGTACACATATTGCTGTAGTAATTTGTGGGTCTTTCCACAATACATGGCAAGGTGCCATGCTGAGCATTGCCCGTGTTCCTGCAATTCTCTCTCATTCAACCATTCTACGTTTGTAGATCTTTTGATATGTATGCGCTTAAATTTAAACAACATTTCAGTACTTCGAAAGTGTGGGGCGAATAGTGTCACCCTGCTTGTAAAACATCTCGAGTAGAAACTACGCACCCATTAAAATTGCACGTGTTATCATGAATATACATCTGTGCATGACAGCTACATGAGTATAACAACCAAACATGGGAGGTCGAATTGTGGGACATTGGCGGTTCACCGTCACATCGGGGATGTCGCTCAGTCTTCTATGAGAATATCCACGGTGTGTTTTCATGGTAGAATGTATACTAGCAATGATAAATAATAATGCAGTTAGCATGTGCGAAACACTCAGTCACAACTATATTAAACCCCGCAAAATTATGCCCTAACAAACGATAAACACACTCACAGCATACAACTTTAATTTATTATTTATATTTCTGCGTTAACGTTTTTCGCGCAGGCTAAATCATCTGATACGTTTGTGTGCGCCTATGACCATAATTTGTTGATATATTTGTTGTACGCCTCAGGCATAATTCTAGTACATGATATCACCAATCGGAAGTCATACAACAACCTTAACAAGTGGATTAATGAGATCGTGTCCGCTCTTAGCAGTGAAGGCAGTAGCTATGATAAGGGTGGTGAGCCATCGTATACCAGGTTTGTGCGCCAGCATGTGATTGGACATGAATAGATGTTTATACATCGATGGAATGTTTGTTAGTCCATTCACACTCTTTTGTACATGTTTATGTATTTTTGTATGCTAGACTGACCCACAAATGCATATACGCGATATTATAGAACAAACACATTCGTATCTCGTTGGTAAATTTAATAGTTAAAATGTCCACGTAGTGGGTTTCCTCATCTTCAATGGTCATGATATACTTTTCAGAGAAGTTGTGACACAAAATATGCACCCATATTTGCAGGTCGTCTCACACAGCGTCAAGAACAAGTAATGATTTTATCGATTTGGAAGAATTTGTTGGGGATGCAAACCTGGTTCCAATGGTGATGGTGGGAACGAAACGCGATGAGGCGGCAGGTATGTCTATATTAGTTTGTATGGGTGTGACGGTGAGTGCTAAGGATACACAAACTTTATTGGTTACGAGTTTTGTTAGAGTCGCCTTTGTGTGTGGCACTTCATACCTATGGACGTTACATATGTACGTAAATCTATTTAATTTCACCTCTCTGGGCAACTGCTTTTCTCACACTCACCATATTTACCTTTTACGTTTTTGTGTGCGTGTGTCATTTGTGGTTTCTTCGCAGTGGTCGACCATGGGCGTGGATTAGATACTACGGGAATACTTGTGAGCACCCAGTATATGAGTGACTTTGAAATGAGTAGTGCAGGTGCGAGACAATTAGCCAAGTTCTTAGATTCGTGTATTCAGCGTTGGACTAGCCAATTAAACTTTTCGGGGTATGTTATCGAAACCTACACGCGTGAAAATGGAGGCCAGCCACTGCAAGTATCTCTACTGTATTCAACGACATTGCACTGAATGTATACATCCCTATGCACGTTGTGTCTGAAATCGTTCACTCTTTTTACGATGTGCACATATACAATGAACAGACATCGAAGTTTAAGCCACGGGTTTGGTAGTACAGGCACTATTGCCCGTAACTACTCAAATTCTCATCTAAGTGGTAGCCATTTGGCACCTGGATTGGATCATTTAATGCCATGTAGACCTGGATTGGGAGGTCCATATGTATGTAAGTGGGTGTTTATCAGTGCATATACGAATGTTATAGGTGAGAGAGTAGGTATATGTTCATAGATATGTGACATCAAAGTATATGATGGAAGTGGAGAAAAAGTTGTGCGAGTTCGAATGTTTGTATTATGCATGTTTGAAGTTGGGTGGTGCATGTATTGTTGTATGAACATTTAGTAGTTTAATCTTTTTATGGATACGTTATCCGATGTTTTAGAATATTAGACGCACCGACACTGGAATTAGAGGCGGTATTAGTTTGTTCTGGCCAGAGATCACTGTTGGTACTGAATAAGAGGTATATATGAATGCATAGAAAATGTATCTTTTAACATAAGGATAATACGAGCGAATCTACACTGTCGTATATATTTTATTTGGCTCATACGTTTTGTATTGTTTTCCGCTTTTTTTGTCTGCTGCAGGAACGTCGAAGAAAACTAGGAAATGAGGGCGATGGTATTGGTAAAGGTATTGGTGTGTCTCCAAACTTTCGGCGCAACTTCGTAAATAGACAGCATCCCTTATGATGCTAAGTGTACTTGAACATATTAGGCATTAAAAGTATTTGAAAATTCTCCCACTTGGCTTTTCAGGTGCAGATATTTACCAAAGCACACTTGCATGCATATCAGATACACAGGCATGCAAACCGCACAAACACGCACACGAATGACCAAACATTCATGAACACCTACATAAAGTCTCTATATTAAAAGTACTTAAACACTCTCACTTTAAGAGTAAGACATCTATACGTCTTTTAAATATGTTGTATACAACTTTAATTTTGCGTCGCTACACACATTCCTATCCATAGTCGAATAGAAATACAAACTCAGATTTTGGTGGAGGGAGGAACGACTATACCAATTATGAGATGAGACTTGACACTCGTTTGCTGATACCACAAGCTAGTCGTTCGCGTTTGCGTTAAGTAGCACTACGTATGAGATTTCACTTTCACGTCAAGCGGGGTTTCTGCTTAACTGCATAGATGGACATCTTCGGCCAGACACATTAGCTAGGCACGTCGATCGAAAGTTGCAACAAAGGGTGTTTAGTGTCACTTCATGTGAACCAATTTCACACGTCCTTGCATTTACTCAAGGATTGCGTAAGTATTGCTACTGCTACCCGCCCCCAGCTTCGCACAGACGGAGTGTTACAGCTATATTTCTACAACTGCAGAAACTGATACAAACTCAGATTTTGGTGGAGAGAGGAACGACTATACCAATTATGAGATGGGACTTGACAATCGTTTGCTAATACCACAAGCTAGTCGTTGACGTTTGCGTTAAGTAGCACTACGTATGAGATTTCACTTTCACGTTAAGCGGGGTTTCTGCTTAACTGCATTAGATGGGCATCTTCGGCCAGACACATTAGCTAGGCACGTCGATCGAAAGTTGCTACAAAGGGTGTTTAGTGTCACTTCATGTGAACCAATTTCACACGTCCGTGCATTTACTCCAGGATTGCGTGCTATTGCTACTGCTACCCACCCCCAACTTCGCACAGACAGAGTGTTGAAGCTATGTTTCTACAACTGCTGTCCCTGCATGTCCCCACATACTTTGGACGGTGTGCTCATCTAAAAGGACGTCAACTACATTATTTACGTACATGTGTCTGTCATTCATACTACTTCATGGGTATTTTCAGTCATTGCGTCACTGCTCAAGGTGGAATTGGGGGCATTATTAGTACTGGTTCTCGGTATTACTGCATTGCTCTGGGGCGCTACATTCGCATTGGACGAATGTTCAAGTGAAGACCGCATGGCTATAGAGTTGTCAGCGGGTAATTTCACATCAATTTTTTTACTTTGGTTGGCGAGTCCGTCCATTCCTGTAACCGCTACCGCTGTATCCACATTTGCACGGTTGTTTTGTACGTGCCCAGGCGACTGAGAGTGAGAGGGTATAGATGTAGACACCTGTATAGAATTAGTACTTAATGACTTGGTGGGTACTGGTGTAGGTATGAATTCGGATGTAGTGGTTGAGGCGGATACCCTCATTTTGGATTGTATTTCACCAATTTCTTGCTCAAGTTTCAGTCGTTTTGTAGCAATGCCAGCAAGTTGGCCGGTGAGAGTGGCCCTTGCTGTATCTATCAGTACCAGTTGTTCTTTTTCGACTTGTGCCCCTGTTACATCAACATGCATGATAAAGTAAATGAAATATGTATTGAGGTATGATTTGCGCGTACAGGCACGTAAGGCGTGCATTTGTACGCGCCTGCCCACCTATGAGCATACGCATACGCATATATGTACGAGAAAGTGGGAGTGAGAATGATCTTGACCATTGATACCGAGAGCATCGATTGGTATGCATGCAAGACACGTAATACAGTAAGAGCTACCTTTAAGGATTTTCAAAGTTCTCGCAAAACTTATCCGATCACTGGATGAAATTATAGTATTCCGTACACAAAAAACGCACAAGGACCACTAATTGTACACAACTACACAAGGATCCTACACACAAGAAATTGAAACGCAATACATACAGTCGCGACAGTGAGTGACCGGCTTTTTCTTAGATGCTACTTCGGACATTAGCGCTTCAAACAATTGCTTTGGTGGGTCTTTGAAGATCTGTACGTATGTAACATGCCACAAATAGTATGAGTGGGCGCATAAATATGCGAGCAAACGCAAGTATAGTACTTGGATCCATTTGACAATCTAGCAATGTGGGACCGCACGTTCACATTTAATATAAATATTGGGCGCTTTTACGTTTTTCCGTCTTTCCAAAGTTGTGCTCATGTGACTAACTGTCTACGATCCCATCCCTACAAATAATATACATATAAATGGACAATTCTGACATGGAGTAAAATAACATATACATGAACCAAAGCTAAACATCTTGAATACAATCACACTTAATCCTGCACCCAGTACGCGTGTAGAGCTATACGATAGAACAGAGTGCATCGAACTAAGTGAATGTTGTATCATACAGTACTTATGCATATAGAGAATACATACTCTTCGAAGCTAATCAATACACAAATCCTATGAATTCAAGCACTTTGTTATAGCAAAACACGACAGGCCACAGATATAAATACATAACATGGATTAATTACCAATTCGTCATAGAGTTCATAGGCTATGCTCCGCTTGTTCAAACGAACAGTACCTTCTCCTTCAAACTGTAAACAACATGACCATAACATTGAAAATGAATTGTTCATAACCATGTATAATCTTGCTTCGTGCAAACGTGTATATGCGATATGACAAACTTCAAGTTCAATATTTTTAGTTGTGTGAATGATAGAGTTGCGCTGAAGTGGTGAATGTGCCGTGAGCTACATTACTGTGTGAAAATAAATACGCAAACCACAAAATCCACCACAACGCTACATATCTACCTATAAGGTCCAGCATCAGCAAGCAAGTCAAATATACCTATAGACATACGCCTACAATTTGATAACCCCCTACTCACATGTACGCGTGATCAGTTCTTTACACCGACAGTTTATATATAATCCCTACCCTCGTCCATGTTCCATTCAATTTTTTGGTAAATAACTGCACACATACACATGCACGTACATATTCTTCTGCCGCATTCAGATCACACACATATACTATACTTACCAATTTTAGCATATGGTAGATGCTGATTGGTTTCTCACAGTTGTTTAAAAAGTGTACTTGAATAGTGATCTCAAACTCGCCCCACCCGACCTCAGTAACTTCGTACGGTGGCTGTTTAACAACTGAAGAATGCCATGTAAACCATATACGCGCGCGCACACACACACATACATACATACATACATACATACACACACTCACTCCCCCATCCACTTCCCCATACGTTGCACACGCATGCACGCACAAACTCATACATATGCACATCACGTACACACAAACACACATACATTTATATATATAATGGAACGTGTACGCTTAGAATTTTGTATGTATGTTCGGTTACATATACATATTCATCCATATCTACGAACTGTACGTGTATATGCCAAAGCCGTTAATGCGCTTGTTTCCGAACTTGGTATAATTATGTGAAGTACATGTGTGACCATATATATAACGTGATTTATAGTGTGTATAGGCGACGTCGAACTCAAAAGGAAAAACAGAAACCGAGAAAACACAGCAAAAACAGAATATTATGTGCATATATATGCAAACAAAAAGAGAGCATAAATAGACAGATGAAACAAAGACAACCATGCAGGAGAACATACTTCGAATTGGATCCTTAAAACTTTCGTGAAGTTTGAACACCACTTGTGAAATAAAGGGAGAATAGTCCTCGGAATTAAGAGAACGAAAGAAAACTGTCCATTTATGTGTATGACTATCATCCTTACGTTGTGTTGTTAGAAGATTCGATATATTCCCATACACAAATGGCCTGTCAAGCGTGGTTCCCTACGAGGAGTGCGTGCGTATGTTAGGTATGTCAGAAAGATTGGTAAATTCTTTCTTTCAAAATGAAGCATCAGTTTCGACATTAACCAGCATGTCTGCGACAGAAAGCAAACACTATGTTCATGATACCTGCATTCGTTCCACCATGTTGTACTTTGTGTCTCTTCTGACAAAACGGCGTTAGTTATATATATATATATAGAGAGAGAGAGAGAGAGAGAATGTGTAAGCGTGTGTGTTTGTGTGTGTGTGTGCGTGTGTGTGTTATAGACCCGCCCAAAATGAAAATAAATGTATAATTCAATTGGTTTGAATAATATTTCGTTTCTACTACATATAATTGAACACTATTGAATCAATGAATATTATTTAATTATTTTGCATTAAACCCAAACCCTATAACCTTACTATTGTGTATACTGCCTACTGACTAGATGCATTTAACATATAATAGATTATATTACACACTTGATTTGTGAACATTAAATCTAAACCATAAATACACGATAACATTATTTAATCTACAGCGGTACGCGTGTGGAATCGTTTTCTGCTATATAAGCACCCTCAATCAGCACTATTGCAAATACCATTTAGAACCTACTGGACAGGACCCGCACTTAGAATAGATGAGTTACCTGAAGCTAAAGTTATCTTTTCACTGTGCATATTAATAACCCCTGTAGCAAAACTTGGGATGAATGGTAGCAACAGGCGGAATACAACACTTACGCATATGTACGCCAAGCAATTCCAATATGAAGAAAGTGCGACATACGTACATTTATTATTAAGAACCTTTTTTTATTGCTGTTATATTACAAATTTTAGATACAAGCTGGTATTAACGTTTCATTCAGAAACTGTTGCAATTCATTGTATGAAATTTGGTTCATGCTGGCGTTGCCTAGAAAGGTTACTGGTATACCTTCGGGCTCAGTTTCCTTTCCGTCAAGGTCTATACTAAAAAACTTTGCAGTTACATATTGGTCCTTGTTGTCTGCTTCGTGTAGGTAGAACACTAAGCGGGAATTTGGCGGAGACGCCCGTAACCCATAAAGAGGATCTACATACTGGAGACCTAGAATTGTGTTCAACGCTGCAATGTTTGCATCATGCCCAACGTACACGGTCGTACCCGTCGCTGTACCTAGTGTGCTAAACATATTGGCAACCAGTTCGCTCTCCTCCGTAATGGACTGGTATTCGTTAAAAACCAAGTTCCAGTAACGAGTGCACAATTTACTCATTGACAACACCTTCTCGTCCGAAGCTTTACCCCAAGCAGGCGTCATACCACTCATTCGCTCTAATAGGAAGGTTTCTGCAACAGTACACGCAGCTGTAATCCGACCGGCAACTTCACCCAGGTATACGACATTTGGAGCATCAATTAGCAGATCTTGCCCTTTAGTCCCGAGCATATATTGTACCAAGGCCATCCTTTTTGTATCATTCACAGTGGGCGGGTATGCTGCTAGTTGTGCGTTGGCTGCCTCTGTGGCAATAGTTATATTGAATTCTTTAGCACACTTAAGTATGTGACCATCGGTGAACATATTGGAGTAAAGCACGGAATCAGGTTTGACGCCTGTTTCGTTTAAGCCAACGATGAGAGCGTCCGCTGTTTGGTTGTCCCGCAAACTAGTGGTGTCCACGACTAGTTGAAATGGTGCGGATAACGTTTCCCCTAGGAATTTTCCCACATCCTTAGTATATTGAACACCCAATTCTGTACAAGTGCCAGCTTTGACTTGCCATTCTGCTAACCCAGGCCACTTCTCTGCTGTATAGCTGGAGGCATCCGAGGAGAACCCCACTGGCATTACACCGAACGAGGGTGGATACGAGATCGAACTGCGTACACAGTGACGTAATAGCATAACAGAGCTGATCACCTTGTCTGGGGTCACGAGTGTAATGACTGTATTGGCACTAAGAAGTGCAGCTACAATAGTTATTCTCATTGCGACAGAGGCACAAACTGTTTGAATGTTTCGATACGTGCGCTTCGTTTCGTATTAATATATAGTAAAATTTCAGTCTTCATAAACAGCAATAGCAGCTTACTTAAATTGTATATATCCAAGTATAGAAAAGTAACATCTCACTTAAAATGTATGGATCTAAGTTGACAGAGGTATGTGGAGCATCGGGTTTCCAGGGTTCTTTCCCGGTATCTTAAAAATAACTGTTCAACTGGGGTTCTTCCCACATTTTGAGAATAAGTAGTTATCTAAAAATAGATCAGTCTTTATTGAACTCTATTAATGATATACCAATAAAAGTTTGTCTAATAATAGTGAGTGTATATGAATTGGAATCACTGACACATTCTGTCCAAGATCAATGTATTACACTCACTACATATTACCAATACGCACACTTACATACTCTGCGTATCGTTAGAAAGGATATATTCAACCTTTACGCACACTTACATACATTCAACCGTTACGCACAATTACATACACTGCGTATCGTTAGAAAGGATATGTTCAACCTTTACGAAATTGATTTCTTTCGTTCAGGGGTAGTGTTTGCCATCAAACTGTTCACTTAGTTTTTTTAATAACGATGGCATTGGCTATATGATCACTATTTATTCACAACTTTGTGGATGTTCCTATCGGTAGAGAAGAATTTTTGCTTTTAAGTTCGAAAACAGTAGGCCAA